>RXPK01001433.1:0-55689 GCA_004143645.1 Protaetia brevitarsis
CTAATAATATCTCTCTTATAGTTTTCTCAATTATAATATGCAAACCACCATTCAAAAGTTTGGTTTCACTAAACGTGCCAATGTTAAATTTTTCTTGAGAACCATTAAAAATATGATGTTTATGTATTTGACCCAAATCTGAATTAATTACAAGATAAATGATGTTCCCAAACATTTTAAGATGTTGAAATTTTTTATGCCACTGGATTAACGTTTAATAACACAAGGTTACACTTGCAGGTAGTCACATTTGGTGGTTTGTTTGGATATGTTAATACGGCAGAAACAAACTCGAAAACAATACACGCAAGCAGTGGTGCGTATAATCCATCCCGTATTAGATTAGTGGGGTTTCTATATTCTATCCTAGGGAACACAATTGACTGTTGACGCTTGTCTAGAAAAATAGTAATCCTCATACTGAACAAAGAATTGACACGAAATTCTAGTCATTTTGTTCTATTAAACACACGTCGTATCACTCGTCTGGCAACAGTTTGTAAAAATCAACCACTAAAAATTTGACTAGCGCAAAATTAACGCAACACCGTATATTTTCAACAGTGTATGTACTCAGGTATTTCACCGATGATTTCCCACCTAAAAATGGAAATTATTAATTAGTTTTGATCCAATTTTAAAAAGTTAAAGTATGATATAATTCCACGCAATTTGTTTCTAATCTTTTACCGTAGTATTTAGAATAAGAAAGCGGCCACTTTAAAATGTCATTTTTTACATGTTATAGCCTATTAAAATTATTGGCTGTAAGTTGGTGTGTGTGAGACAACCACAGTATTAATATTTTTCTGTACTATTTTCACTGAAATTAAGTATATTAATTAGAAAATACTAGTAAAAAGATTTACTGAGAATATGAAATAGTTATAAAATGTGTGCTAAATTTTACTATATAAATTTACTAATTAATTATTTAAAAATTTTTATTAATGTTTTTTAATTTTTTTTTTTCTGAAATATGAATCCACACAGAGTCGCAAGTGATTATATACATTTATAACAGATTTAACTATAATTATCCATTCCTTTATGTATCTTCGTAATGTATAGTTTTCTTTCCAAGACTGAAACAATAAATAATCGCTCCAATAATATAGTATTTAAATTTTGTAAAAACCAATACCTAAACACATATGAATATTAAAGAGAAACCATGTTTCTATTCTAATTAACTCATTGTTTTAGCATTATTATTAATGCGAAAGCTCTGCTGTTCAAGCGAAAGTACACGGATAACATTCACGCTGTTAATTTGCATGAAGTTAAAATTACAGACCAACTATACGTAATTTTACTGCCTTCATAAAGGCAAGCCGCTTTCACGATCTAATAAAGTCGAGTTCGTTGTTTCGAGTCGAATTTTCATTATCATGTTGCCACGTCATTATCGATTAAAACCCGTTTTAATGTTCCCCGACTGCGGACCCTCGAAGGTCCTTTAAATTACGAGATTACTCTTAATTGTTCTCTCGATATATTTCCTGTAATAATTGTTCAGTTTCATTCCGGCGTTTAATTCCGTGAATTTCAAGTGGGTGTTAAATTAAAATTGATTCGCGTCGGCATAGATGAAAAGCGTATTTGAATAAATCGTCTTTTCACGAGTCTCGACTCCGTAGAGGTTCGTCTGAATCGTTCGAAAATTTAATTGTTGTTTCCCTTCCGTCATCGATATCATCATCCCCATCCGGAAAGACGAACAAAACTACCGCTGGCTCCTGACCAAACAATCTCCAAGTTAATAAAAGGGACTTTACATGTACCGTACACATTCGGGCGGCTAATTTCGCATCGTGTCTCACCTGCTCCTCTGTTTGCTTTCCACACAGCTTCTGCCGCCTCAATATAAAAGCTTTCGTCGCTCGTCTGTGACAACAATTAAATCAAGCCTGTCGGAAAAGAAACCCTCTCAGACAGCGGTGTGCACTTCCCTGAGTGTATTCATACCGCCTCCAAACGATGCTCTCTCCCCTGTTCATTGATTGAAAGCGATAGGTCGATTGAAAGGGGTCCTTCCTTACGTAATACCATTAGACACGTTTTGTTTCTGCTTTCAAGTTCTTTGCCGTTAGAAGTACCTGCTAAATCGAAGAGAAACGCTTCAACCCGTTCACTTGATTTGATTTATGTCCAAAATCATTGTATATAAAGTTATAGCACCGTCCCCGCATGTACTTATTTTATTATTTTGAATATTGATATAGAAAATTTTAGTTCCAGGTACCTAAAATTACGTAGGCCACCTACCAGTATGGCGAATATTATCGCAAGCGTCTTAGTCGGTATAGGAGAAGGCAGCTTAAAACGATTGCTAAAATATTGCAGCTTCTAATCTTGGTTAAACACGCTAATTTGTAAGTACCTAAATTAAATTCATTATATGTTATAAAGAAGATGTGTCTGATGAATCATTTAAGTATTAGCTGAAAAAAAAATTAAAACTCACCATACCGACAATGAAAAGGGAATAAGCTTTAAAGATGAAGGTTCTGCCTACTAGGAGTTATTAATGACCAAGTTCCGTCGTTGTTAGGTCACAAGCTTCATTGCAAATCGTGTGTTATTATCAAGAAGTGCCGATGTGCGCCACCTAGTGGGCAAAAAGCAACACTTCTAACCAATCAAACTACTAGAATTGATGAAAATCAATGAAAAGAGCATTAACTCTTTTCATTGATTTTGCAGGTATGATGATTCCTGCAATAGACTTGTAATAGCATTTTTCCGGTTATCATTTTTTTTATGTTCTGCACCTAGGTATTAGATTAGATAATAATTGCACTTCATTATACGGTATTTATTTTATTTCCTAAACGTGAAATGAAAATTTTAAATAGAAATCAAATCAATACCGTATACCCAAAGGAATACAATGATGTGTAGTCCTTATTCAATCAATGCAACGGTAAAATAATACAGGAAATGAGAAATTCTCGTACAAATTTAATCTACATATTCGTACAGCGAAATAACAATATTTATACAGATTATTTCATTATAACTAGCAAGTACACCAACTCAATTTAAAATCATACAACACCTGACAAAAAAATGACTCAATCAGCTCCTTTATTTCGTTATTTTTTCTTTTTTTTTCTAAATTCAAATCAGTAACGAATACCAAAAGCATTTATTAATTCGTGGGTGAATAACTTGAATTAGTTGAAATATATACATTTTAATGTACATTATGTAAATAATACATTGTTGGGTGTTACTCTTAATGACTTGCTACTGATGCGACGTTCAGTGTAGTGGCATCTGTGGTAAGCTGTTTTATGATTGTATTATAAATGTTACTAGTTGTGTGTATTCTGAGCCAACTGTATAGCGGTTTGGAACAACTGTTTAATTTTTCACCTATTAGTCGCATGAATATCTTAGTAATTTTACTTAATCTTTTGCAGATAAAACACAGTACCCCACGTACAATAATTGCACATTCCATACGTGCTGTTTTTATCATTGTTTTGAGCTAAATTGTATTTTAATTCATCTGTTTCGCTCGTACTACAAACAAGAAAATAATACTGAACAAAAAAATATTTTCTTCACATACCTCATTACGTTTACTACACGGAGAAAAATGTTTCTTTTTACACATTCCTTTTACTACATGTAACAGCAAATTTATATTCGGCACTAAAAAATTGAATATTTAAAATTAACTTGAACTTTTTAACATTATATATATATTAGAACATGCCATATGTGATTTGTTACTCTAGCAATAACGAAATTTTAAAATCAGCGACGTTACTATTGTACATATTACAATCATAGTATAAATAACATATAAATAACAAAATATGTTATATTGGGAGTTATTGTTTCATAAGCCTGAATAAAGAATTTAATTAATAGCGCAATTCCGACATGCTTTTGCAACACACACCACAAGTTGCCCCGTAGTTTGGTGATTGATCACGAAGGTTCAAAGCTACGCTGTAATGGTGGGATCGCCATTTTGGCAATCACGGCTCGTAGAAGATGCTTATCTGATAAATCTACGGATGATTATTTGATAACCATATATCTGTTATTTATGCCGAATGTAGAGTATTGTTGGAATGAAATTTGAGAAGCGCCATCTTTACGAAAACCTCTGTAATACATATATTTAACGCTGTGCATGGATGCAGAAATCTGCAACACCTATATTATTAAGTACGTCATCGAGGATTGAGATAATAAATGTGTTAAAAAAATGCAATGCAGATTACTTTATATTGCAGGTAAACATACTTTTTTGTCATTTTCAATAAATGCTTATTATTAGGCTAGTGTTACAACACAATCTGATGAATAATATGTAATATTTTTTTACTCACTTTGTTATGTGAAACGTATGTTTATATCTGGTAAACGTCGTGTTTGTAATTTATACCTAACGAGTTAGAATAAAGATATTTTCTTAGCAATACAAATTTTACAACACAGTTTTTCTCCGTGTATATTGCAACAATTAATCCTTTATTTTTCCAGTGCATACACGTTATGTATTTTAATATTTAACTAGGTTTTAATTATCTATGTATAAAAAGTAGTTATTGCTGCTGAGAGCTATCAGTTAGACTATTTTTGTAATTTGATTTTGTTTGGTTTGTAAATAATACGGTTCTAGACCAATGTTTTTGAAATTCGTGTTGGAAATATTAGGATAAGGAGCAAATCGCTCAATGAAACTTTTTTTCTCTTAAACCAATATTTTTCGTTAATTTAAAGCTTCTTCCGGGTTACAAAATAAGCGGACAGTAGAAGTCTAAAATAGAACCATGCAAATGGTGTCGCATTCGAGCTCTTGCAGTTCACTATACGCTTACTTTGTAACCCTAAAGAAGTTTTATAAATTATTGATTTAACAAATTTAACAAAAAAAAAGAATAGTTTTCATTAATAGATTTGATCATCATCCAATATTTCCAACCACGTATTAGTTCCTAACGCCAAAAATACTCCTTAAGTGCTTCTAAAATAAATAACTTGATAATGACTGTGGAATTAGTTGAAACGTCGCTCATCAAGTATTGTATTACCATTCAAGTCGTCTTTTCCTTTATAGTTAATATGAAAGATTCCAATTTTCCTTCTATTGCTTTGCATATTTTTATTAAAGATGACAACTTTACCCAAAAGAACGATATGATAAATCACACCAAAAATTTTAATTTAGAAAACCAAGAAGGCTATGTATACCTATTTTCTTTATTCCCCATAATGGCCTTAGTTACTTATGATCTGATAATGCCAAATAAGGGTCAGTTCATATAAGAAAAGTCTTGATCTAACCAAGTTCCTTTGGCATATTCCGATTATGGCTTTTTAATAGCTCGTGTTTCTCTGAATTTGATATATATCTCATGTTTCAAAGTTTGTTGGAAACATGAACAGCAATTGATTTCCTGATCTAAAGCACGACGCTTTGGAATAAAGTCAGATCTATGATGCTTTCCTAAGTAACTAATGTATGTTTTCAAATGGTTCTGGTTGTGTTTTATTCAAAATGTCTAAATGAAAATTGTCATGGAAAAGTTTTTCAAAATTTTGACTTGCACATTCTATATAATAAACTCACGAAAATTAGGAAGGTTTTTTTTTATGTTTTCCAAACACATGATTTCTTTTCTAGAGTTCCAAATACTGTTTTTTTGAAGATTTCCTGGTAGAAGATTCATTTGTGATGGCTTTTACTTCACATGAAAAATCAGCTTCATCCATTTTGCCGTTCTTAAGATGCTTTATTTTATACTGACTATTAATTTTTTGACATACATACAATCTATTTATCCTTTTTGAAAGGATCTAAAAAGCATTTCGTGGAATGTGCTGTATTACAACCGCAAAATAGCCCCCTGCCAACTTGCTAAATATTATTTTAGTTGCACGTTAGTAATTAAGTCGTTGTTTAAAAAATATATTTTGGAAGATTCCCGTCATCTAAAAATATCGGAATTGAATGACTCCTTTAGAAAGACATTTAATCAGGAGAAGAATAAAAAAAGTGCACCTTTTTGCACCTCCAAATATACGAGTCCCTTAAGCATTGCTTTGTCTTCCCTTGAATCTACCATTTGTCTGTTCTTTAATGCCCTTCATTATTTGAGATTTGGGTACGCTGGAAGACCAGCTCCTACGAAGGGTCGTGTCTGTCCAGTTCATTTGCCTGTCCGTTTTGCTTCACGCCCTAGTGCTTAGATATTCATCCCAATGTAAATTTCACCAATAGAAAAGGATTAGAATACAAAAGGAGGATGGACAGATCCCACATTGAGTATCGGAGATGTAGAGATTATCATAGGAAATAAGGATGTTGTATAAAGGCATGAGGCTCGAAGTGGAGTAGTGAATAAGACTACCACGACAAAATAGAAAAGAAATTAATCAAAAATCTTTCAAATTCATACTGAAGTAATGTTTTCAAAAACATTATAGTTCGATCATATCAGGATGTAACTGTTCGTACTAACACAAATCTTTATTATAGGATACCCTTCTTCAGTCTTGCTTATGTAATGTTAATTTTAACATCTGTACGTAATTAAAATGCAACGGATTCACAAAATAAAACAACCGCTGTAATTAAATAGACTTCATCCATAAGACTGAAACATTAAAGCGGATTGAACTTTGCATTGTAGTACCTAAAGGAATCGTGGCGGCGAACGCATAAAAATTCCCCTAGCCACTTTTACCTTCACCCCAGCACGGCCGTAATGCATTCCGTCATGCATATTCAGCGAGCAAAGCCACATCTAATTGAGGTGGAAGGGATATCGTTTTCAATTAGCGAGACTCGAGTTGCATTTCGTCACTGCCATCGCTTCAAAGTTGATTTAACCGTAGATAGTGTGAAGAAGGTATAGGTAGGTAAGCCGCTGCTACGGGCGACGAGTGATAATTTAGCTTTTGATTGAAGTGGGAAGTCGGCGGGGACATTATATGAACCCAATTTAATAAGCGAAATTGCTTCATTTTGAAAACGGAGCCGAGGAGAATATGAGCCGTTCCTTTATATCGTCGCCACGGGTTGGTGATTGCCTCTTTAAGTACTCGATCTTCTTCGAATTAGGCGAAAATTACTTTCAAAATGCTTAGATTAAGTGTTTTTTTTTTCCTGCTTCCAAAGCTAATATGCGACGTAAATAATTTCATGCAATTTATTTGGCGTCATGTGAAAGGCGATCTGCTGCGCTGACTATCCAAATTCCGGTTTAGTAAATATTTTATAACTGTAGAGGCAGTTTAAATAATAGCTATGTATCATTTTGACGTTTTAGTTCAGGTTAGTAGGCAGGTCCGATGCAGCGGTGCATATAAAATCACGGTTATTTATGGCTCTTACTGTTCAATATGAATAATGAATTTGTGTGCGTACGGCAAACTTATGCTTGTACTATATAAACATAATTGTTGGAGCGGTTAATTAATTATCTAACAACCAACGCAGAAAATTAAAATGTGTTAACGCATTCAGTTTATTTTATTATTTTATCCTAAATCATTAGTATGTATGTTAACAAATACAAGGAAACTATTCATATTCAATTCCGATTAATCAATACTACAATCTTCCCTATTTTCATTTTTTTTTCTCTAAATTTAAAAAAAATTAAAAAAAAATATATAAAATAATCTTTGCCGTTAGAAACAAACTGCAGTTGGGCAATTGCAATTAAATGTTTAATGGAAAGTTGTTCTTTATTTTTACTGCAGTATTTCATTCGAATTTGACGCTTCCTTCGGGCTTAGTTTTTTCTTTAATTTTTTAATCAATTAATGTAATACTACACATAATGTAAACTTACAATAAACAATTGTGGAAATTTTGTTTTTGCCAAGAAAAACCCGTAATTATTGTTTTAAAGCGTTATTATGGAATGCAATATGCAACATGCATATCCTTACAACTTCATACTTTCCTCACTTTCACTCAGAAATGATTTTCGGAATCATTCACTGAGGTTTTGGTATATAAGCGTGGATCGTATTTCTTCTTTTTACTGCAAAAGAGGGCACTTCGCATTATTTTTGGTTTGTCATATCGCAAATCCAGCAGGAAGACTTTCAAAACACACATTTTAACCCTATTTGATGCATATATTTTTGAAGTATTCTGGTTTATCTTCAAATATAAATAGGAATTTTATGCTGATACTGCGCATGAATATAATGTACAACAGACAAACTATTTGCTGCCTTCGGTTCACTTGATAACTCTTTTTCACAAAAAAAGGTCGGGTGTAAACTATATAATAACTTACCAAATAATATAAAAATATATAGTAACTCAAAAAACTTCCAAATTCAATGTTAAAACACATCTACTGGCACTATTCTATTATTCGATAAACGACTATTTTTTATTACAATGGTTGTGAACCATATTTTCTTAAATGTACTTCTTTATATCTCTTGTATCTTTATTTAGATCATATGTAGATTGACATTATCTTGTATGGGTTTTGCCCTAGTTTGAAATAAGGAATAATTATTATTTATTATTATTGTTTGTTGAAAAATAATCAATTCAGCTTCTTAGTATAAACAAAAAATTTTTTTCTTTCTAACATGCTTACCATCTAAATTTAAATATTAAATATTCTCATATTATTTTTTTAATTAATCATCTCTTTCTGTTTTTCCTTTGGTTTTTCACACTTTCGACTAATCAGTAATCGCCATAAACTTTGTTATTTTAAACGAAACACTTATGAACTTTTCAAATACCTGAATAATTTTGACTAGATGACTTTGACATTGCAATAAATTATCACTAGTTTACAAATTGAAAAAAAAACTGTTAATGAGGTGCCACAATATTTCTCTTAGGTCTTTTGGTTTGCTAAACTCGAAAATCACATTAATTCTTTTTTCTATGGATACGTTTTCGAGATATGAATTTTTGAATTGTTTTTTTTTTATTTCCTTGAAGGTAGTTTGCTTTTTTAGACCATATCTCGAGTTAGGAATGATTGATCTATTTGTAAAAGGTACCAAATTAAATGTAATCGAATCTTCAGCAAATATTATTAACATTATTTTGCAATCGGTACAGTAGTATAATTGCAATCAACCACATTATGAAAAAAGGGTTGCTTTGGTGACCAATATGAAAATTTAATATGCGCTCTATTGCCAGGAAAAGTAGAAATCGTAGAAATATGGCCAGTCTCTATTTTTCCATATAGTTTATACTTTTACGAAATTAACAAGGTATTTATCCATGGATTTTCTTCATAAATACCTTGTTCTTTTCGTAAAAGTAGAAACTTAAAAAAACAATAACCTGGGCATATTTCCACGATTTCCACTCTTTGTAGACGATAGAGTGAATTTGTAATGTTCATTTTTTGCTAAAACCGATACCTTCTTTTATGATGTGAACCATTGCAACGAAACTATTAAGGCAATTGGAAAGCAATGCGAGTAACATTCGTTTATTCAATCGTCTTTAATTTGATATCTTTTGCGATTAGATGGGCTGCGATTAACTCAAGATATAGTCCAACCATCAAAACTACTTCCGAGAAAGTCACAAAGAAAATTTAAAAATCCATATCCCGAAAACATATCCACAGAAAAATAATGGGATATATGGGTTTAGCGGACCAAAGCACATACTAGAACAATAGTCGCACCCAGTTTGTGAAATGGCGGTAAACTAATCTTATTATAGTCAGCAAATATTATTGTTGCAATCATTGTTTTGTACACCTTTAGTGTCCAGAAAATCATTGCGCAAATTACAAACTCAATAATGGAACATTTTCAAGAAATTTATTGTGATCTGGATATTTTAAATTTATTTTATATTCATAGGCAACTCTAAACAATTGCAGAAAGAGCTTGTGAAGAATTATAAAATGTACGACAATTTTAAAATTTCTTGGGTGTAAATGCAGCTTTCGGGGGATTCTATTCGCATCACTCTTTTATGTTTATTATAAGATAAAACCTTAAAATTTAAACAGAAATATAAATGTATAGAGAGAAAAAGGTTTACCGTTTATAGAATAAACACATTGCAGTTTCGGTGGCAGCGTTTCCTTTAAGGCGGAATCCCACGGCGTGTGACTCGGCGAACATGGCTCGTGGCTTGCGTTCATCGAAGCTTGCCCATGCTTGGCTCGCGACAGAGTGTGGCAAGTGATAGGCATTCCCCGAGGTGTGTGAGTTCATAGTGTGGATTCGTGTTGGCTTGGCAAATCATGGTTTTAGTTTCTCCAGTGACAGCGGAAGTTTGGTTAAAAAGTAATTTAACATGAGCGATGGCGAAGACGTGTTGCAAGTTTCTGTTTTTGTGACTTGGATCTCGCGATTCCAAATCGCCGGCTCTCCTTTCGTATGCTGACAAAAATTCAAGAAGGATGCCGTTTGACCATTCCATTTTTTAAAATAAATAGCTCTTAACCTCCACAGCTACAAGCCGCTACTGAAATTTAATTGCACTATACTCACCGATGCCCGTTGGATCGGGTCGAAATTATACGAGCCGAGCCCGGAGATGCGCGCGTTTCTTTGACTCGCGTCAAATTTACCGACAAGAATCGGGAAAACACAAACCTCTTCAAGCCGAGCTATAAATGACGAACCTAGCAATTCCCACGGCTCGTGGATCGGCGAATCTAGCTCGTAATTCGCCGAGTCACGCGCCGTGGGATTCCGCCTTTAGAAATACCAAATACGAAAATACTCATGCAAAAAAAAATTCATAACAAAAAGCGGCGTCATTTAGAAGTATATATTTATATGTATTTAACTTATTTAACTTAAAACATATAGTGATAGGATTTTAAAATTATATTACTTGTTAGTGCTGCTTTGATATATAGTTACTTAGTTCGATTTATGCTCGTGAGTATTACTTTAGCAATAGACAATATATCAATCAGCCTTTATAATTTCCGGACAATGTGATTTTCATAGATTTATTGATTATACTATTATTGTTATATTAATTATTCTTGTTGTCCAGTATACTTAAATATTGTATTGCTATAAAGTTTTATTTTATGTATTAAAAAATTACCAAAAACAACTTTAAGATTATTCATTAAATTTTTAAAGCCATTAAGTTTGCAAAGAAATTATTTATTTTATTATCCCTCCGTTTATTGTATATTTAAGAAATATATTTCGCTATCGCCCGTGTAATCCAATGTCGTCCTATTTTCTTGAAATATGGCTAACACTTGGTCTGTTTATAAACTGTCTTTATCACAGCTCCAGGCAGTAGAAATGAGAAAGTATTAAATGTATCAAATTCAAAAACAAATATTTTAATACTTATTTAGTACAGATTGACGAACATGCTTTCTCACAGTATTTGTTATGTATATAAATGCAATAATATTGTAAATAATTGTTAATGCAAGTTCTTTTATTTTTTATAAAACAAGTAAATGGTTCATTAATATTTGCAACACAAGTTGATAAAGCAGAAATTTAATTTGTTGAACTCAACAAGAAAATCATTAATAAGTAGCAATGGGTATAGCAATCACTAATTTTAATTTTAAAACCTAAAATAATTCTTTCATCTTTCTCATAACATCTGTTTAGAATTTTATATTCTCTGCAGGTAACAATAATAATTTGTGGCATATTTTAATCCTTTTAGATTAGAGGATTAGAAACATTTTCTCCAAATAATATTGTTAAAAACTCTACCATATGCTTTAATAAACATGAAATAAGCGAAATATATATTTTTAAATACGGCCGTCGACTCAGTAGTCCTTCGTATTGCTACAATTTTTTGGGAGAATATATTTTGCATGTATTTTCTTATCATCTACAATGTTTTTTATTATCTTATGTATAAAGTTTTTTTCTGTCTATTTAAGTTTTTGTTTAAACCTTGAATCAATTCATTCTGTTGAAATGTAAATACGTTCTCTGAAAGCTTTATTTACACCCAAAAAATTAAAAAAACCTGAATTGTTGGTGTCCCGATTTTTCCTGCGAGAAGTGTACATCTACAACTGCTACTTCTGGAGATTTGAGCCCTTCATTTTGAAATACAATAAGATGAAATTCTAATGCAAGGTTTTCGTTCAAAGGAAATGATTTGCCATATATTTTCTTCTTCAAAAAGATCAGCAATTTTTTTTGTCTAAAATAATTTTGAGCGACATATCAAATTCAAAATCATCAAAGTGCGCGAAAAACTGTAGAGGTATGAATTTATGAGAATTTTAGAAAGTTTTCTAAATTTCTTTGCGTCTGTTGGTGCAAATGGCAGTATTTTTCATTGAATTCTCGCTGTGTTCTTCCCGCTTTTTTGTTTTCTCCATGAATATAAAAGGAATTCGAGATGTCCACATTAGAATAAACAATGATCAAAGTGAAAATCATATAGCCTTACAAGCAAACTTTATTCGGCTATTCGAAAGCGTTAACACATAAAAGGAGCAATTTAAAAGAAAACTATTATGTTGGTGATTTTATTCTGTCATGAGATCATTGAGGATACACCTAACAGTTTGAAAAAGAGATAATCTTTTCCGTTTCATCGAAATAACAACGGCATAAATCACAGCTACTCCGCTCGAGAGCCTGCTCTTCGTCCGATGACCGAATAAATCGACCCTTCAACGGGAGCGTTATTAAATTACTATCTATCTCTCTCCTTCCGCGTCGCTAGCGACCGACAGCGTCGTCACGCTAACAATATGACGGAGAGGAGAAAGCAAGACGAGGCGCGCTTCTGCCACCAAGCGGATCCAGCGCACACGGACGAAAATAGAGAAAGAGATTTTTACTTTCGTTTTAAAAGTTCCGAAACTGTTTTTTACCTCGTCGGTATCTCGCTTTTATTGCTTTTCCGTAGGGGAGAGGCGGGGCCGGAATCGGAGGTGCCGCGGAGGCGAAAAGAAGCCTGAGGGCGTTGGTGAGTCTCAACGTCGCATCGGGGATGATATCCTCTTCTGCTTTCTGAAAGGAGCCACCCGTCCGACAACCCATATCCTCTATTCTCATTGTGCTCCACGCAACTTTTATGCCCTGATTTCAATTAGGAGTTCGCCGAGGTGGAACTTTTCGTCGCAGTTTTATTTACTTTATAAATTCCCAGGGCGGCGCCTTATTTTCTGTAGATTATGAACAACAGTTTAAAATATATGTTCTATTATTACAACAGCGAAACTAAAATTGGTGGATTCTGTTAATTATTCTAAAAGAAATAAAATACGAGAAACGGCTATTAATGCCAAATGAAGTTGGATCTAAGTATAAGAAAGTATATTTAATTATACAGTAGTAGAGTTTCCACATGGTGAATTAAATGATACACCACTTTGTCACTCCACCGAAGGCGTTCATTCTTAAAGTGTTGGTAAAAATATATAGCAGTGCACTTATTCTATATATCTTTTGGCTTTGTTCCTCCATCAGTTATCAAACTCCTTGATTCTTATTTGAGTCAACGCAGATGTTATATTTTTTGCAATGATTTCTCTTCCTACAAGTTTACTCCCAGCTCTGGAGTTCCGTAAGGCTCCAATTTAAGTCCTCTTTTATTCGGCCTGTGTTTATCAATGATTTACTACTTTCTTTTTCCTGTCCTGTTCATCCTATAATTTAACCATGATAAGTTGATAGCTTGGTGTCATCAGTATAAGCTACATGTTAATATTAACAAATGTTACATATTATCTTTCACACGTACAGCATCGGCTTTGACCTTCTCTTATCATACCAGTGATATCTTTCTTCAAATAAAATCAATTATTGCAAATTTGGGTGTATTGTTCGATACCACCTTCTCATTTAAGCATCATATCGCTAAGATCTGTGCCGATTCTTCAAAATCTTTGGGTTTTACAATGCGTATCTCTAAGAATATCCAGGATACACACACGATTAAAACTTTATATCACTCCTTTGTCCTTTCTAAACTTGAATACGCAGCTTTAATTATGGTATCCTATCTATGCTAGTGAATAGCTAAAACTAGATGGTATACATCGCAAGTTTTTAAAATTTTTATCTTACAAACTGGATGTTATCTATCCTCTAAAAGGTGTGCCTTCCTCTAACCTCTTTACGCGTCATAATGTGTCTTCATTTACTTTGAGCCGATGTATGTATGTATGTATGTGAGGATGGTGATGTTACACTGCGACCTAAGAGGTCTATTATATCCCCTATTCTTGCTGTTTCATAGCTGGCCTTCCAATCCTATTCCTATCAGAAAGTGTAGGATGTCAGAGGGCCCCAATCTAAGTAAGTCTCCCTCTTCGATTTCACATGCTCCCAGGTGCAACGCCCTCGAGTTGCACAGTGCTACGCAATTTGAGAGGAGGTGGGTTGATATTTCATCCTGTTCTCCACAAAATCTACATTCAGATTCCTTTGCGAATTCAAGCTTGCTTAGGTTCCTTTCAGTTTACAACAATGGCCTGAAAGTATTTATGTTAATATGCGAACATTGTTCTTACTCAAGTTGATGCATTCTGTAAACCTCTTTTGGTTATAGGTTCCCAGAAGAATTTTACTTTGCCTCATTCACTGGAGATTCTCCTTTTAGTTTCTTCAGTATTGTACTGCTGCTTATCCCGCAAAAGGGTTCAGGCAGTAAAGTAATCCTCCTGTGGGTGGGTTACTTTATTCCTTTTGCCTAGCTCGTTTAATTTCCCTAGGCATTCCCAGACCATCTTGGAACTGATTTCATGTGAACTCAGCGCCTTGATGGCTGCTTGACAGCAAAAAAAAAAATATGAAAGGTAATGAAGATAAAATACAATATACTATAAGAATCTGTAACAAAACTGCTGTAAACAAAATTGTAGGTTGTAATATTCTTGTGGATGTTTTAATCCCGGTAGCATTTAACGAACATTTGAGCAAGATATTTGTCTGATTTAGTTTCATTCTTTTAAACTCTTCTCTTTCAAAATTTAAAAAAAAAAACTTGCATTCATGTCCTATTGATGATTGGCATATATGTTCACGTCAATTATCTGTAATTTACTATGTGTTGCCTACAAAACAGAAAACTAATAACTACGTCTACTAAATATATAACAGAGGCCTGCACATTACATCATCGTAAATTCAAACGTCGTGCATTACCGCGAAATGGGTAACATTAGGATGCACGTGCGCTCAATGTGGAAATCTTCACTTCACAGACAATAAACCATATTTCATTAATCCGTCAGTCGACAAATGAATAACCGTTATACAGATTAAGTGCGTTCAACAACCTTCAAAGCGAGGCTTAGACGCAGATAATCAACAAGTTAGTGAGTGTTCTGTATAATTTATGCTAACAATATCCTGTAATAAATTATAGACATGCAATGCTCTTTAGAAGCATGTAAAATGGGTTTACTGGGGTATAAGTTAATTATGAGATATTTCTGTTTTCATTAATGATTCTGATAATAAAGATGTGTTTTTTTTTATATAATTTTAAACGGGTCGATAGCTGTCTCACACAAACAGCATCAACCTATCTGAGAAAGAGATGGATTTTTATCTCAAGACGCCATAAAAAGGCAAGATATAACTAATTATTAAAAACCTGAATTCTATATGTCTCAAATGAAACATTTCATCGAGGTTGCCCCTAGAAGCTTCCTATAGGCCCATTTTCACACTGGATCAATCGTCATTTGCAGCTTTATTGATCATCTCTCTTATTTTTGTTTTAGCTTAATTTAATTTTAATCCTAACTTTCACTCCCATATCACTGTATTCTAGATTTTGTCCTTAAATCTTCTCTGGTTAGCAATCAATATCTGGCGTATGTTATACCACTTGCTCTACTACTTGCTCTTATCAATCCTCCTTGTGATGTATTCTAGTACTAAGTCGAAAAGCTGAAAATAAATCACTTTGGCTTAATACTCTGTTAGTACTAAACTCTTCCATTTCTCCTTTTTGTTTGGTATATACACTGATATTCTGGGCCATTGTCATTTTGATCAACCTTCTAAGCTTGGTAACCACTGGAATAATACAACCAGGCAAACTTATGGTAATACTTTGATCAAGGGACCAAAAAGATGGCTGCGGAACTACTGCAGCTCATTCGCATTATAACAGGTTTCCTAACAAGACACTGTACACTGAAAGGACACCTACGAATCAACACTGGAGGTACCAACTGTGGACGGTGTAATGAAAAGACAGAAAACGATTTCCCCCATATTCTGTGTGAATGCGAGGCTCTGGACGTAAGAGTGAAGATGAATCCGGAGAATTACTTCGATCAACTAGCGAGAGTCCTGTACAGAGTACTAGGATACTGAAATGGCTGAATGAATGAATTTAATAGATAAAAGAAAGGGGAAACAAACTACAAAAATCCAAGAGGCTGCAGTGTTTTGGTATTAGCCTACATATTAGGGGCGCTCTTAGATTTATTTGTTATTAGTATTGCATTATTTTAAGATATTCGGACTTTAAAATGAAAACTACTAATTCTTAAAATAATTTATAATATTTATTTTAAACACAGTGTAATCGCCATAGTACCAAGAAAAGTTATGTGAGAATTGTATTGTGAGAAAAAAACTCTTAGATTCAAAACAGTATTTCTTTGCAGCCATTTAAAAGAACTACTTCTTCCAGTTATTCTGAATATAATTAAGCCATGAATTCGATTGTCTTGAAACGAAATTAAATTATTAAAAAAATAATAATAAAGCAATTAACTCTAGAGAAGACTGCAATAATTTAAATTCAATCTATCACATAATCTAAACAAATAATTGAATTGTCTATCATCTTTTTTGAAAAATAATTTCTAAATTATATAATTTAATTACTTTTGTAGCCTTATCAATAATATAAGTTGTAGGAACTAGTTAAATGACTAATATTGTGTAGGTATAACAAACTAAGCAAAAATATAAAGAAATTATAATTCTTTTTACCTAACGATAATTATTACGATAGATATTGAAATTCATAAAAAATACTTTTAAAGAAGGAATTAATATAAAACAGTTAAGAAAAACAACGGGGTATTTGAACGCAAATTGTGCTCTTTAGTGATAAATTTATTAATCGAATATTAAAGTAGTAAATTAGCGATGGACAAGATAGGGGAAGCAAATCCGGGTTTTTAACGATTAGACATGGTTGTGTTTATATTATTGTAAGCTCTGGATTGGTGGATATTTGAAGTTAGGTATTAGAATAATCAAAAGGAATACGTTCTCTCCAATCCTCAAAATTTGTATTAGGGCTGTTCGAACATGCAGTTCGCGAACGGTTAGTGATCACGTGAACCAATCAGAGAACAAATTGGAGTTCTCGCGAACTGAAATGCGTTGTTTGATTGGTTCACATGATCGTGAACCGTTCGCGAACTGCATGTTCGAACAAACCTATTATGATTACAACCGGTTTCGGCTAATTGCCATCATCAGGTGTAATACGTCATTATGACATAGCTTTAGAACTCTAATGATGTATTACGCCTGATAATGGCAATTAGCCGAAACCAATCAATATAAATAATCATCATAAAAATTTTGAGGATTGGATAGAACGTATTCCTTTTGGTTATTCTAATACCTAACTTCAAATAGTTGTGTTTATTCGCCTCATAAGTGGTGATTTACGCTACCTACCGACTTTCCAAGAACAGACAAAACACGAGCACATATGTCTAAACTAATCGCTTAATAAATTTTACATTAAGAAAAACAAGCTTGAAATGGTTGAACCCAAAGGGAAAAAATAAGGAATTTTTAGTTAAGCATAACTTATTAATTTATTGCATTAATAGAATAGTTAACGAACATGACCCAAAAAAAAGAAAAATATATAAGAGTAAATTTAATTTTTAGATCTATAGCCTAATATAAAAACCAAAATCGTATTACTAATACAAATAAGCTGAAGTAAAAATAAGGAGAAAAAATAAATAGAAATCGATCAACAAAACAAAGATTTACTATCTACAATTTTGAATAGATTTAATTTATCTAGATTACTCATAAAACCTAATCTTATATTTTTGAATTGTAACGTTCTCGGGATTTCAATAATCACACGATATAGTTAATAAAAAGTATTTGTTTCAACACTTAAAATCTATGAAAATAAAATACACTACTAAAATACTAATAATGAATAACGAAATACTACTAAAAACACTTATTAAAATAATTGTCTTAATTACAATAGTATTTATATTTACTGATTGATTCAAATTCACGAATTTATGTTCACTATTCGCTTTGGCTGTGAAGTGACGTAAATTTCGCTGCGTAAATTCCAGTTCGCTTGAAATTAACATGGACGACATTTCCGCTTAAAGCTAGGCGCCCACTGACTCGCGCGGAACGTGCCTCAAGAACCGCACGAATCGCATAAATGGATTCTTTTCAAAGGCATAAATGACGGCAATACGATGCGTGCGGCGCGGCCTAGTGAACGCACTATCATTTATTTTTTTGAAGACAATCCATCTGTGCGATTCATGCGGCTTCTACGGCGCGATTCAGTCGACGACTAGCGTAATGTGGCAGTTTTTGCATTAAAAACATACATTTACAAGTGAAGTGCGAATTACGCGAAGGAATTACGTGCAGTGTGGCACCGGCTTAACTCTCCGATAGAAACTGACTGGTCCTGCTCACGCGTGTGTTTATATTTGCCGCGCCTAACTCTGGAGAAATCCTCATGTTTCTATAACGTTCCAGAAATTTCCATTGCGAATTGAGGCGACAAACAATGGTGTCCTCTATAGGAGCAGCTTCGTAATATCCACTCTAAAAGGTGGCGCCATCTACCGACGCAGCAGGAAACACATTTCAAATTTAAACATAAGCTACAGTATTGTTCTGCTGTTAACAAAGAGATTTTTCATCAATTTTTCCCCAGGTTTCATTTTTATATTACTTTCAATTAATTTCATTGTCATGTCTGTTCGACATTTAAAAAAAAATGATAATAAAAAGCAATTTCAGATGAATGATAGAATAATACCTGAATGATATAGCGATTACGTAAAAATTATCATAGTCATTATGTGTACGACGCTCATGATGGGAATATAAACACGCAAAACTGACAGGCGAACGTGATAAAAATGCCATCCATATCCGTTCGCGCAATAAATCCTCGCCGACACACACGCATCAGACGACGCTCTCGCCAACGGGCACCGTTAATGCATTCACGCCCCCAAATGATCGTTCCCTAGCCAGCCGCTGGTGCCGTTTCGATCACCGTCGCAGCTCCCTATAGCTAAATGGATGAATTTTGCTGTGCGAAAGGGTTCGAACGCCGAAGCCGGAGCAATTATCCTCTTCGTCCTGTCGTTCGCCGCGACACAACCTTATATTTATAGCAGTATACGAATGCGTGCTGTGCCACGCGAACACAATAAACCGACAAACTGGACCAGCATCGTACGAACCATTAATAATAATCAGCATAAATGTGGAATTGCTACCTTTGGTAAATGTGTGAAAGGACTTAGAAGGCCGACGTCTATTGCTGTTGTATTGTTTCTCTTAGGGAATTATTAATTTTAAATTGTTTTGTCATATAGCGTCACACACCTTTATATGCTAATTCTCTCATCTACTACCGCTTCTAAGGGTGAGTGATGTTGCCGAACCGCTTCGAAAATAAACTCGCGGCCGGTTAAAATGCAGTTAAAATGCCGAATGGTTGGTTAATAGGAAATAATTATTCCATTAGTTGGTGTCGGCAATAATAAATAATACGCAATAAATGATAATAAGACATTTAATAATAGTAAAAAATAAATTATATGTACCTATAGACAATAAAAGAGATGAACATAAATATTAATGAAAACAATCTTGATATTGTAAAGAAAAAAATAAAACTGTATTTACAAAGTTGCAAGCTATTTAGAGTATGAAATAATTAAGGAATTAATATATTCTGCTAATAACTGTAATAATTAAGAGGCATTTTTTCCCAAGAAAAATTTTCTTCTCACGCAGAATTCGAACATACGCACTCAGGTTTACCGGACGAACGCTCTACCATTTGAGGTATAGCGGGAAATATGCAGATTCGTGCGGCAAATCGATATATGTCGATATCAGATCTTGAAAAGCCAGCAGGACTGCGAATAATATGCAAAGATTGCAACCTTTTTACATTATGAAATAATTAACGAATTAATGTATTTTTGCTAATAACTATAATAAATAATAGGGTTTTTTTCAAGAAAAATTCCTCTAAATTATTACAGTTATTAGCAGAAATACATTAATTCGTTAGAAACTGTATTTAATTGAATAAAAGTTACTGCATCTTCCTTAATGAAAAAAATGCTCAAGTGCGTAAGCTTCCTGCTGTTAATCGTAGTGATGGATTGCTACGAAACAATCTGCTATTTTGTAACATCTAACTGTCCTTAGCAGTTCGTAACAGCTAGTAAATATCGAAAGAAACAGCTACTTTCGGTAGAAGCTTTCTAGTGAACTAGACGACGAATTTGATTTATTTCGTATACCTAAGAACTTGTTATGTGAATGAATAAAAAAGTGCCAGTAAAAGGAATGTGTAAATAATAGAGCCCGATTTAATATTTAAAAAAAATCTAATGTGCACTTATAAAGCCTTAAGAAACAACTTTTCTTCATTTATTAATCGACTGCTTATATTAATAAACCCTTAATCGTGAGCAGTGGCGGCTCGTGAGTTATGAAAGAGGGTGTGCACAAAATAAGTACTTGCATTTTTTTTGTACATAAAATCCATTCTCCTATTTTTCATGCTGGAAAAGACGTTTATGACTTTGTTATAAAAATGCGTTCAGTCGATTTTCTGACATTGTGCTTCTCAGAAAAGGTTTAAAGCGTTTGATGGTGGAAAAACATCGTTCACATTCTGCTGTCGACATGGGGTTGTACAAATAATATCCAACAGTTTATATGTTTCCGTCAAAACTTTTTTTAAGTTGTTGTGTGTTATGAACACTAAAAGTAGCAAAACACCACCTACACCTACGTCACAGATGTCATCGCGCTCATAAATTATTGAAAATTCACTTTTCAATTTTACGCTGTCCAACATAGGATAAAATTTCATAATTTTTTATACACATAATTAACCGACGCAAAATATGACGACTTTTTTCCACATCTTCGTTGTACTTAATTTTATGTCGCAACTAAGCACTGTCTAACTATTCACGTATGTCCACTTTGCCTAGAACATTAAAATCCATGTGGGAAACGGAATTTTCGTGTTTCTTTGCCCTCTCTGCGATATGCTTTAAATCATTTAACCCTTGTTTATTCCACGCACTAACCTTTTTCTTAAAAATTAAGCAGATAAAACAAAATAATTTATTTTTTAGTGAACATCCGCACATCCACTCATATTTTTCATATATATTTTTTATTGAATACTTTATTGTAAGTTCAAGTTTTACTTGGGGAAGTGTAGTTTATTTGGAGATCAGGAATAGGCTTTCCTTTCTTCTTAATTAAAAGTTTTTCCTCAAATGATACCGGGTTTTATAAAAGAATTTGCACACAATTAACTTCCATAATTAATAATAAACGTCACTTCAAACCTTTGAAATCACACATGCGTGGTACGTGCTGAAAACAATGCAGTCGCAATGAATGCAAGACGTTAACTGGGGACACGAAATTGCGTGCCCCAAAGCGACGGTATAAGCGCATATGGCGAAGATAAACGGAGCCGTCCGATTCATACTCGCAATAGGTACATCGGAAATAGTGCCCCGGAACATAGTTTTGAACGGTCGCATATGCGCTAGCGTCTGTTACGCAGAAAGAAACTTTGATACCAACGTTTCCAAAATACGTAAAAATAATAAAATAAAATAATGCACTGAATTACATGCGAATTGCTTTCTGTGTTTATCTTCGTGGTTGGGTGGGCACGTGCCCTTGTGCCCCTTAGTACCAGCATAACAATAATTATAATTACATACTTTATACAATTATAATTTTAAAAAAACAGTTTCATGTATAAAAGGTTTTCTTCATGTCCATACTTTTAACATTACTATTAAGTCAAAACATCTAATCCACATTTTATGTAGAAATTCCAATAAATGTAATTCGATTTGTGCGTTCATAAAAAGCATCAATAGAAATAAAACATTAAGAAAGAATAATTAATTTTAGTGTATTATAGACTTTTCCATATTTTCTAATCGTTTTTAGTAGAAATTGCCATTGGCATTTATGATTGATTATCATTATATTATTTTATACATTCTTATTTAGAAATTCTTATAAAACTAAACCTTAAATAGATAATGCAAGTAAGGGCTTCTGTAAATTGATTTCTTCAAATAATTATACAAGAACACATTTCAAAATCATTTTTTAATACGGCAGAGTACGACTATGTAATTAAATGCAGACCACATTAAGTAATCTTTAATACAGCACAGTAGGAATTAGAAACATAGAAACAATTTTATGGTGGGTATATTTGGCAACCGTGCTAGAAACTTAGCACAGCTCCCTAATATATCACGTTGAATTTCTGTTGAGTTTCATGTTCAATTCAACGTTCAATTCCTCACCGATATTGCCCATTGTCTTCCGCGTCTTTGCTTCCCAGGAGATTTAATAATCTATTATCCGAAAAGCTTAGGCAGGAAATTGATAGGAGAACTATTCCTGTAATATATGAGATTTAGCAAATCTATATAAAATTTAAACTATAAAACGTTTTGAATTGAAGTAATATGATTAAATTGTAGAACTGAAAAGTTGTATAATTAAAAGTGTAAGTTTCCATAGTAGTCCTATAGGCCGAGATTAGCCTTTCCCAAAGTATTTATTGGAAAGGATTAATAAGAATTTCATGCCCTTGATATTTATCAGATAACGTTAATAACCTAGGATCACGGGAGTAGGAAATTACATTCGCACCTCTCAAATTGACGTAAAATATTAATATACTGATTAATGTGGATTAGCCTAATAATATTATTAGTAATGGGAGGCACAATCAATAGTGAGTACAGTAGTATCGGTAGTTTTTGAGTATCGAAAAAAGTGAGCTATATATCGACTAAGCGAACTGCAATTGCTAAAACTGACAGGCCAGTAAAATAATGTAGTTCTAACATATTTTTTCTCAAAGAAAAATTTCATATCGGTAGAATATAATGTGAAATAACGGTAGATCGGTAGATGTCAACATCTGATCGGAAAACCTTAACTAATTTGCCTGGGGAAGTGCTGTAAAAGTAAAATGAACGTAAAAACACGTAAAAATGCGCTTTAAAAAGTTTCATTTTTATGAACGATTGAAAAACAAAGTTGCCCCACTCTGTATCTGGTTTCTAGAAATCGCCCGTAGCAGAAATTATTTTAGTTTGACTAATGGTTGCATTGATGGCGAAGCAATCAGTATGCTTTGTGTTGGAAGTAAGTAACAGGTGACACCACCTACTACTACGATTCCGAAACATATTGATTTTTTTTTGATGCAGTGAAATAAAGGGTTTATATATTATCGGCACTATAGTTTTATTTCCACTTAAAAAAATCAGAAAGCAGACATTGCAAATTCGAAACTAGAGAACAGGACATTGAAATTGGATACGGTAAAAATAAAAATTTCTTCAGTAAATCTCGCGAGCTCTCGCGTTTATACCCCCCTCCACATGTTTTTTTTTCTTTCTGTAAAGCCTCGGCAATGATTGACGCGCATCGTTCCTTGCTTGTGATTTTACATAGGAAGATTTTTACGGTCTGGGTTCGCAATCCAATAATCTGACATTGTGATTCTTTTAGCGGTAAAGCACTAGTATGACGTTGAATAGGAAACAAGGGCTAATACGTAAATAGTTAATATGAAAAATATATTTATATTTAGATAGTAGATTGATTTACTTTTCTTCGGAGTTTGCGGACTCTAACCCATGAGCCATATCGCATGAGGTGCCACTGATCCTATCCTAAGGCAGGGTCTACAGCATATAGCCTTATGCATAGTCAAGTACCAATAAATAAATCGTACGGCGCTGACTATCAAAAAGTATTAGATGAACTCCAGGAGGCACCCCTTTTAGAAATGCCATGCGATGCCATGATTCAAAAATTCAATCTCTGTACCAGATAAAAAGTACTGGGAGACAGGTACTACTCCATTAAGAGCGGACTCAAACTTGTATACAGACGGCTCTAAAACGCACTACAGCGTCGGAGCTGGAAAAGTGTCGCTATCTTCTCTGACAGTGAATCTACATTTAAAACTATTAGTTTCGTAACTGTGGACTCTAAGCTGCTTTCGGACTGCCTAAGAGCCTTAAATGAGGTGAGCACCCAAAGGCAATTAACTTTGGCCTGGGTGCCTAGTCACTCGGGCGTGAGGGGAAATGAGGCAGCGGATGAGCTGGCCAGGCGAAGTGGACTACATAATCAATCCAGAGATTGGTGGCAAAAATCCGCGGAACAGAGACAGATAAAAGAATTCAGAAAGGAAAAAACTCCTAATTTTACTAGAGATCTACTGAATAAAGATAAGAAGACTGTCAAAATAATAGTAGGTCTGCTAACTGGTCACTATAGACTAAATAGATTACCAAGAGGAGGAAGAAACACCAGTTCATGTGCTGCGCCAGTGTGAAGGCCTGGTGAGGACAAGATATCTGGGGCAATTTCAAGGGCATGGAGAACACTACAGCTAGCTGGCAGCTACACAAACAAGCCGCTCTCAAAGATAATAGCCCTAATTAAGAGGGCAAAATTAGAAAGCGTCCTCTAGGAAAAAGGGGATCACAATAGATCTGAAAAAGACACTGTGAAACGGGTCCACACACTAATCTAATCTATCTAAGGGTTTCATAGCTCATGATCGGCCAGTCGCAATGATCCCATCAGAATCAGTAATACCTCTCATCGAATAATACATTTGTGATTTCTCCAATTTCTTTGTTGCAATTAATGTGAACCAATAATTTTGAAGAACATAACCTAAGATATTAAATTAAATTGAAATGTTATTGTGCTCTCAAAGGAAATGAGCAATTGCCGTTTTTTTTTATTATTCCATAAAATTTAATTTTCAACTGAATAATAAAACAAGCACAAGTTTAGTTGAGTATTATGGGTGTATTTAAGTTAGCTACTACCTTCCGGCTTTTGAAATATATTATTGAGCGAATATTATATTAAATATTGTTACTAAGGGATCGGTCAAGTATTTTAATTTGTTTTTTAGTTTCGAAACTGTTGATTTAACACACCTAAATTATATTTATGTTCCCAAACTAAAATGCTTTGCATAACGTTTATTTGGTTTACAAATTCAAGTTAGTCAAAAGCGTTCTACAATGTCTTGACGCTGACTAACTTAATTTAATAGCTATTTGTCTTCAATATTGTTACTAAATTGTAGTTTTATTTTATAAATCTTATAGTAAATGAACTTGTTTATTATCAGCAATGTGTGTTTCAAATTAGATCTATTTAAATGAGAGTAAGAAGCGTTTTGACTCAGCAATTTTAGTCTTTAAGTACAATATATTTCATTATATATCCATATGTCTGCTATAGCGTGCTCCACAAATCAAATATCCGAGGATTACCTGTGCACTGACATCGAGAACGTTTTGCAACGTACACGAATATCCTTTGAACTCTCGCTTGCATATCGCGACGAAACTATGCCAGGATTTGAAGCATCCATCCGAATGGCGACGATGATATCGAGGGAACCGGTCTGAGAAGTGGTAGCACAGTCTGCGTTTTACAGACGTTCTTCCACACCGCCACAAGAGTACACTCACTCTCAAACGAGACGCTCACACACACACACATACAAACACATTGAGATATGCGACGGACGCCGTAATGAGAACGGAAGGTATTTATAAACTGCTCGCAGACTTTGGATGAGCTGTCTACGGTTTGGCGCGCGAGTGGAGCGAGTGTTCGTCTAATTGCACCGTGAAAATCACAGTCAGCGGAATTCCATCCGTTTAGTATTGAGTACATCAGGGCGACTTCAGAACATCGGGGAGATGCCGTTAGTTGCTGTCAGCAGAAGATCGTTGATGGAATATTGATTGCTCTCAAGGTGCATAAAGTAGAAAACTAAAGAATACTTCCAATGCAGCGTAGCTGAGAATACTGGTATTTTGCTAGGCGAGGTACAATTTGTTGTGAAATAAGTGTGTATTGGAAGTCCTTATGCGTATGCACATGATTAAGAGTGAACTTGGTTTTTTCGCTGTTTCACTGATACAATACACTATGTTTGATGTGTGCTGTTGTCCACGTATTTTAATCTTTCGACATTTTAAGTGATGTTCAGTAGATTTGCTGTCTCTTTTTAACTCATTTCGCGATACCCTGACGAAGCTTTAACACAATAAAAGCGAAATATAGGATTTATGTAAAACTATCTACCATCCGTTTTTTTTTTTGGAATTCCTTATTAACTCCTAACAAACGTCACTTCTTGGTGTTTCTATTAAGGCCAGTTGTTTAGAACAGAATTATATACATTTGTTTTGTCCTAACCCGACTCTGTAGTTTAGTTTTGTACGTCCCCATATTTAGATTTAAGTTCCTTCAGTTCTGAGAAGTTACTAGTGAAGACATCTTTCCCTTTTTCAATTCTTTCTTTATTCTGTCAGACACCCTCTTCATTTGTAATTTACGACCACTAGAGTTCCTTTGTACACCACACGCAATCACTTTTGTAACCCCACCAAGGGAAAATGGTCAGTGTAATAAGGGACTACTAGTTCAAAACCATAATGTAATAAGCAGTTCTGTTCCGACATTTCAAGCGACAATACATTTGTAAATATCTTACTATGCAAATATATGAAATTACAAAAAAAGGGTTTTGTATGTTTTGTTATTTAAACACATCAACGAAGTGACAAATCCAGCACCAACGCATTCACAAAATTCTACACCAGTATTCTTTGATAGTTGTCGTCAAAGTGTAAATACACAGCTTTTTATTCGACAGATAAGATTTGTATCATACAAGGCATTCCTTACGCATTAACTTTCCAATTTTTTGAACAATTTTTGATCTATGTTGCTAAATACCCTTGACAGATCCAACAAAATACCACGAGGAATCTGCTTATTCTGCATTCATTTCATAAACATTCCAAAAAAAATAAATAATATGGGACTTAACACTGCGTAGGCTTTTACGGCCGGTGTAACTATAACTAACATCTTCTTGCGGGTTTCACCGTGTGTCAAAACTTTCGCTCGACGTTTCGCTGTTCATACTGACAGCTTCTTCAGGATAACTGAACTCCTATCCCCCTTATCCTGAAGAAGCTGTCAGTATGAACAGCGAAACGTCGAGCGAAAGTTTTGACACACGGCGAAACCCGCAAGAAGCTGTTAGTTATAATATGGGGCTTTATGATTTGGGCATAAAAGGAATTAAAAACAGGCTTAAATAAAAATAAAAGCTAGAGAACTCTAAAATTAGAACTTTAGTTTGGTTTATATCCTGAAAAATAAAAGCCTCAGTATAGCGTAACATAAAACAAAACCACAAGACGCCCGCACATAACTTAAGAGAAAAGGCATCGGCAATAAATGGATGTACTTTATTTGATAGGGAACGTGAATTAATTACACTTGCTGTGGTAAAGGTGTAAGTTACTTCAGCTTTGTTGCACGAGGTAGAAATTTGAGTCATCAATCTACAAAGTATCGTTCACGACTGGAAAGTTGAGTGGATTGTTATCTTTTTGTGTATGATTAATTGGAAGCAAAATGTTGATAGAAGGATTTCACATACACTAGAAGTTAGCATGTAAACATTAACTCCCTTCATAAACCGCAAACAAGATAAGTTGTGATTCAGAGCTGGCTATTTTTGACTACGGACAAGTCTCTTTTGTTTAATCAAATACTTATATATCGAAGAGATTGAAAAATGTATAATTTTGTTTTGTTGTTAATCAACAACAGTTGATTGCTTTACTGGTTAACTATATTGCTTCTTACATTTGACGAGTCATAGATAGATCGTCGCAGCTTGACGTATAGACATTAAAAAATCTGCTACAGAAAGTTTGCTACGTGCACAAACTCCCACTATATTAGTAAATGAATCGACGGATGCTGAAGTGTCTGAACATTATTATATTATCCTGCCCTGAGATAGATTTACAAATTTGAGGATTTGTTCTGCGATTTTGTCACGAGGTTTATTAGATCGTTAGAATATTTAAAGAAGGGGTTTTCAGATGAGTATGTACGAAATGTCTCAAAAAAAAAACTTTGAAGCGACAAAGTAAACATATTATTACAATTATATGAGGTCTTTAAACAAACATCACAAATTGCACTGAAATAACCATGCTTCGACGACTACGCCACTTGCAAAGGACATATAATAAACATGCTGCAAAACGATTTAACACCATTAGTAGATGATACAAGAGGCATAATCCGTATGATTCCATTAATAGCCCCTGTCCTCTGTGGCCATTCGAGCTTATTGTCCAACGGCTATTACACATTAAAGTATAACTATTAAGTTCTGACTCTTTAGGTAATTCAGAATCTTGTTTCCAGGAGGTTTCTTTCAGTTCAAAGAGAGGTCAACTTTTCCAAAGATCACATATCTGATTCTTACCGCGCTGAGCTTGCAAGCAATTGGTCTTAGCAGAGAGTCCGATCGTGTGTTGTATAGATTCTGTCTAAGTTTGCAATGATGAAATGAATGTAACTATAGATAGGATTATTTTGACACTTCTGCAATCAAGTTTAAGTACTTTGTTGGTTCTGACAGGCGTTGGGCAAAATGTAACCTTTCACATGTATCCAAACCGGGAAATTGTTCGTGTATTGCACTTGTGGGCTAAGTGCCCAGATTAAGGTACATTACTAGCTTATATCTTCAATATATTAAGAATATTTTTGTGGCTTAAGTACGGTTTTAAGCTGCAGTTGTGTGGATTTAGTCCTTTAGCATCGCCTGACTGTCACTGCTTTTTTTGTTGTTTTGTATGTGATATTGTTATTCAAAATCTCTATAGTGTAAACTTCGATCTAAAAAATCATTTTATTTTCCAATTCAATAATATTTTATGGCTTTTGAATTGCCACAAAAAATATTACTGCACCAACACCCCCTTATTTGAACCGCCGAACAGCATTGTCTACCAGCGTAGGTTCCAAAAGTTTAGTCACCTGTCCGACAAATTTAGCACCGTGCTGTTACGTAAAAAGAAGGAAAGATGGACGCGTAGCGGAGAAGATCTAAGAAGTTGGAAATTACAAGTTAAAGAGCCAGAACTAAAAACAGAATAAACTTCTTCCGATGCCAATGCTGATGGAATTAATTATTAAGATATCAAAGTCAAAAACCTGCTATTGACTTACATCAAAATGTTTTGAAATCTAGCTTTTCAGTCTCTCATCTTCGCTGCTGCTTTATCTATTATCATAAGGAACTTGTACATCGGAAATTGCACTTCAAAATAACAACATATTTCCTTATAACTATTGTTATTGTCTAACAATTATATTAAATTATAAATATGGTTTTTACTTCCTAATCACGAAGTACAATTGCGAATGTGCTGTTAGCTGCTAAATTATATGATATAAATCATCTTTATGTGCCAATATTTGCATGAAAATATCATAAAGGGGAAAGTATAATTAAAATCGAAGATAAAGCTCTGGAATATTAAAAGGTATCTACCAAGGACTAAACTATGCACTGAGAAAGAAATGTGTTTAGACGATTCGGAATGTGTTGATTTAAGTTTTGGCTTGTATATAAACTAATTATTGAATTTATTTAATCCCTAAAATTGTGTCGTCATGAAATCCTCGTTGAACTCTATTTACGTTACAAAAATACGAAAAGACCTGTGACACTCAGATGAACAAGTACCTATTTATGCTAAATTGGAAAATCCAAGCATTGTTTTTTAGGTAAACATGTTATATTGTCACAGTAAACTACATAGGCATTGCAAGGGATATTATCCAGATGTTACAGTACTATGGTTTATTATCTTATATTAACAGTGTAAAATATGTATGTACCTCAGCATATAATTATTTCTCTCAACAGTAACATTACATTTTGTGTTGAATTAAGCTAGACCATTTTTCTTCCTAAAATGTCAATATTTTTATGTTTAAAAATATAAATTTGAATATAAATCTTATAATATTTTACTTAAATGAAGGTTTGTAGGTTCTGATTTGGAATAAAAACTTAAGTAATCCTTCCTTCATCTGATATTTATTTCTTTTAATTAACAAAAACTGATATTTCGTCAATCAGTAGTAGACATTCCCCCTTATGCTGTATTATTTACGTTATAAATAACGCAAAACGTTAAAAATAACATAACGTATAACATGGAACAAGGAATAAATAAAATATAAAAAACTAAAGAAATCCGAAGGATATTATTAATAAATTAATTACAAGATAAAGTTCTAATTCCTGCCAATTCAGTATGATAGAGTGACATAGAAGATGTGTGTTAGATTATGTTGAATATATGGTCGGTACTGTGAAGTAAAACCCGGTTAAAATTAATAAGTGAAGTGTTTTTCTTTATTATCATCTTCCGCTGCAACACAAAGAGACACAGAGTTCTAAACGAAGTAGTAAGAACACATTTAAAACCGATCCAAAGCAGTATAGGGAAACAACTAACGTAGTTTGGACACCTAATCCGACTGGAGGAGCAGAGGCAAACATAGCCACAGAGGAAGAGAATAAGAGGGAGATCATGTTAAAGTTAAAGTGGAACAACGTGAGGGTTAGTGCTTGGAGGAGAGAAGCTTGGATTGGAACAGCAGAAAAGTGCTACCAAAGAACAGGAAACATTGAGCAAATTTGTATACCAGTGATTAAACACCTTACATCTTGGGGTATATACAAGGCTATCATATACGAGACCTCCCTTTTAAATGCTAGTATCCCTACATAGTCAAATTTAGTAAATAAAAAACTCTGCGTGTTTTTTTTTTGTGTTTATTAAAAACAAGTTTACAGAATAATATAAACATATATATTTATGACAGATGTTGCGAATACTTTTACGTGAAGTTTACATCTTTGTTTAATAATGCTTTTTACTTAAATTTTTAGTAATTCGACTTGCAAGTGCCTTATATATACTAGACTTCGGCTTACAACAGATTGTTCTACCGCCACCTAAAAATTGTGTCCCACATGCTTCTGATAACCACTGTGTGCGTAAAAATAGTTAAATCCTTAACTAATATACTTTGAAAATATAGTATTTCCATGTTTGAACAGATATTCTACTTTTAAGTGCTATTAGTGTTTGTCTTTATTGCTGTATGAATGGTTGTATTTGTTATGTGAGCCTTATTCTAACAATCTACCTATAAATAATTTTATGAAAATGTCAAGAGGTAGTTCAAATGATTTTGCAAGTGAAGTCCAGGTCTATTTCAATTACAGAATTATTGTACAAAAACACAAATAATCTTTTTATGTAATGTACCTTTTGATTGCCTTAATATTTCACAGTTAATGTTAACAGTTAAAAGTTGCTCTAATAAACCAACAGCCAACAAATTCTTGAAATCATTACTCATTTTCAGAAATCAACTGGTTTCCATTGACAATTCAGTAAACTTTAACCTCACTTTTGTGCATAACGTTGCTGTTATTCGTATAATTGCAAGGGATCGTAGGGCGTTATTTTATTGCACATAACGTTCTGTAAATAACATGCATGTTATTTTATAACTTATAACGTACACTTATCGGATATAGCAAACCACTTCAGACTAAAATAACTTCAATACGTTATATTTGTTGATAACGTACACGTTATTAATAACGTAAATGAGACAACATAAGGGGGATTATCAAGTTAAATTACTCAGTTGGAGCTCCCATTTGTGCGCTTTGCTTCGGAAAATTAGTTTAATTCTGAAGGCGTTGCATACTGTCTTTCGTTAAATTGCAGTGTATAAGACAGTATGTAAGGTCTTCAGAGGTAAGCTAATTTTGTAAAGAAATGCGCAGAAATAGAATCTCTAACGGAATAATTTAACTTGATAAAGACCACCACGCATTTTTAATTAGAAGAAATAAATATCAGATGAAGGAAAGATAAAAACTGTTTTTATTCGAAATCAAGACCTAAAAACCCAAATTTCAGAAAAAAATATTACCAAATGAATATTAAAATTACAAATATCGAATCGAATTTACAAGTTATAAATTTGTTAAAAGTAAATTAATTTCCTGTCACGTTAGAGCCATTTTTAAACATTACCACCACAAATTTATTCGCAATACCATAAATAAAATAAATCCTTGACCTAATTTACATATTTTTTAGGCGACTATAACTACCCTATTGAATTTCCCACCTCATCTACTTTAAGGGATTAAGCTGACCCGGCACCGTCGAACTCGCTCGACCCGAAAGACAAAAGGGAAGCTGTATAAAAGAGAAAACCGTGTGTGATAGATAGATTTTGCTCTATACCCGTCAATTGGGGGGTTTTACAAATGGATATTGGAAAAGTTTCGCTTTCACCGAAAACGAGAGTGTCGGACGACCATCGGCAGCCCTGCCTGCTAGTGAGAAATAAAATAAAAAGGGGGAAGTTACCTATTTCCATCGCAATTTCCCGTCGGTTGTGTAGATACACCGACTTCGTTCCTTTGAATTAGCGAGATTAGAGGGTTTCAATTGTTGTCCGCGCGCAAAGTTTATCTCGAAAGGGTCAGTCCAATTTTGGCGGCGCGTATATACACAACGGAATTTCGTGATATGCAATCAACAGTCTGGCATCAATAATTAAATACATAGTTCACGATGTAATAACCATAAATTCCGGCCCAACGACAATGGCGCTGTTCCGCTCTGGTGGTGTGCCATGGGATCGGTTATTATTTAATGATGCAGTTGCATCCGTGTAAACTACTTGAATACATATGGGAAATCTACATATTAGGCGTTCGTGTCTGGAATATACATGTATTAATTATAGATTACTTTCACACTCGGCGAACTAAATTTGAAGTGAATTACTTTAACACGCTCGTACAGATATAGTCTAAAGTATATTCCACATCGAGGTCATTTCAAAAAGAAATATTCTTCCAAGGATAACACGCAATGTAACTACCGATTCTCCGTACCGTAATTTTAAGTGAGGCATGAAAATTACCGAAAAAAACTTTTAATTGTCAGAAGTAAAATTCAAGCTTAAAACAAGGATTTTACACTGTAATTTTTAACGTATTCATGCCGAAAATTAATTTTTTTATTTCACGTTTACAATAAGCACTTTGTATAGCTGTTTTCCACTTTGTAACACTGTTTTTCTTTCTGTGCTGAATGAACATACTTTGTGCAATATAGCAGAAGCGATTAAATTTCTACAGCGGCTAGATATAGGTACTAGTGTTTATTCGCACCATAAGTGGGGGATAGTGTAGGCTAGTGATTTTCCGAGTGTAACGCAACGGGTTTTCTTATCTGGAAATTTTGGGGTTGTCAGTCTAAATACGATGGATATACAATAAAATCGAAAGTTTTATAATGACGTTGAACATAAATACAGTGTAATTTTTACTATACAAAATTATTTAATAAGGGAGAGAGAGAACGAATTACGGTTTCTACGTGTTTGCAATGGTTAGTTTTTAAGTAAAATTTTAGAACATCTTACCAGCCGATGTGGGTAATTAAATCTTCCCGTAATCCAAAATATTAAAAACACAATAGTTTTACACAACACACACACACATAAATTTAAAAGAAATGGTTTGCTCGAACGGTTTTAACACAAAAAAAGAAACACTTCTCGAGGAAAGCTTTTGCTTCCTGCTCTCAAAATTTTCAAGCCGGTATATTACTGAATTTAACAAGAGATGTTTAATTTTTAATATTAAAATTTGGAAACGTCCGGTAACGAAGGGTAGCTTTTTCCTGAAGCTAAATCGGTTTCCACGAACTTATTAATTTAAAAAGACAAAGTCAACGGTTTTTATAGACTTTAGTTGTAACGTCATTCCGCACCGCTATACTCGTTCCACTTCTCTCTAGTAGAGGGCGCAAGAATGGCGGTTGGCGTTGTTTTTTTGAACTTCAAACGCCTTTCTAGAAAGTAATGTGAGATTCGCTGATCAGCAATTATATCATACGATAGACAGGGTGACAGATAACGTTAATATAAATATCGTAATAACATGAATATGCGTATCTTTAAACAAAATAGACAATCATTTCCTGTGGAGTAGACGCTGCTATAACAAATGCCACAGTACTTATCAACAACTTAATAATAAAATGAATTTAAATACTTTACATTATACCAAATGGAATTTCGAATTCTTACACGTGAGCCGACAAAACACGAGTATGTCTAATCGCTGTAAAAATTTAATCGTTTCACCTAACTTGCTCAACACTGTCTAGTACTCCAATACCCAGCACTAATCTATACAGGTCTTTGCCGGTTGATTGAAATAATCCTCTAGGTTTATTTTTGGCTTCCCACAAATTGCCCTTCTTTTTGCGTCCAGCAGAAATGTGGTAACCGTTCTCTGTCATTCCATTACACAATCTGCAGCTGGTATCTTCAGTGTTAATGCCAATTTTCTGTAGGTGTCCTTTCAGTGCGTAGTGGCATGGAAGGAGACCTGTCACGATACGAAGATAATTCCTACTAAGTTGCAGTAGTTCTTCAGTCTTCCTCGTTGATGGCCCACTGATTGATTTCCCTGGATACTCTTAATTTAAGGTGATCAACTAACCAAACAAGGGGCCGCAGCCAGCTCTATGATTCAGAACCTGTTCTAGATGTTTCCAAAACTCAGATTGAATCCGATCTCCAAAAACCGATTTGTGCTATTTCTCAAACAAGTAACACCAAAGAAAATACCCGAGGTTGTGTTAAGCACTGGAGTAAACTATATTTTTATTAGGCTCTTTACAATAAATCGAATCGAGGTTACAGTACTGACGTCTAGCTTTTCTAAGTTTTGAGCTGACAAATCTACAGTTTCTGCATTACTAGGTAATTCTGTGTTACTGAACGTGGAATCCAAAACATATCCTATTGTTGTCTTATGCGATCTGTCGAAAGCTATTGATTGTGTTCTACTTTGGGGATCATGTGCCTCTGCAAAAAAGGTATTCCCTAAACAAAAAGTGGCGGTTAGATGTCTGGCGGGTGTTACTCAATTGACGTCATGTAGGCCTTATTATATTTTCCTTGAAAATATTACTTTGTGAATTATATATATTAGAAAGTAGCTGCTATGTACACAAACACAAAAGCACTTTTATTAACAATAACAATAACGACCATAAATTTAAATTAAGAAATCCGTAAATTCATTCTGCTAGGCATCATTTGAAGTCAACAGCTGAAAGTATAGATGTGTTAGGAATTCAAATTTATAACCATCTACCTAACAATTGAAAACTTTTACTTCTAAAAAATTTAAACAAACAGTTAAATCTTGGCTGCATACTGAATGTTCCCTACAGTCACAGAATTTTTTGAATTCAATAGTTTTTAGTTGTCTTTGTCTTTTTTCTTTGTCTCATTACATTGGAGTTTGTATTTAATGATTTTTTTGTAAGTTTTTGTGACGCATTTCATACCTTGTCTAGAAATAAAGTTTGCATAATTATTATTATTATATAGGAAAGAATGGCGTAAGACGAGCTGTTTAAGGAGTAGCAATTATTAAAGTCCAAAATTTTCATTACTAAAATGTAAACAACAAAGTATTAACATCTTTGACTTTACTACTTTAAGATAACAGTAATCAAGTAGAAATATTTTAGTCCATAACCTAAAAAAAAAGAAAATTAACATAGTTTTTAGTTGCTCATTTTGCCGCACAGACGGAATAAGGCGGGCTGTACCCATAAGATGAACTAACTATAGAAAGTATCTATTTGTTAGATATTCTTAACGCGCAGCTGCAATGAGCCCATTTCCCACACATCAAACACATTATCCATCCCTGAATTGACTCAAAGTAACCATCCTTGGAATTTAAACATGGAATATTAATCGTTTCACCCTCGTTCTCTGAAGATGGAGAAACAACCCTCTTGATAGATTTCTGCAAGACGCCCACTTGGTAGTTTTTAAAAGTTGCCAATTTTTTTTGATAATAATAATATAATTTATCATGTGAAAGCCCAATAAATTTTTATTGTGAGTCCATGATTAGTCATATAGATTAATTACAAATTAAAAGTTCTTTCCTATCTTGACAATGTATTATTTATTTACTACATGTTTCGGTCCCACCTAGACCATCTTCAGGTAATAAATAATACACTATTAAGATTGGAAGGGCTTTTAATTTGTAATTAATCCGATAAATTTTGTTTCTAAACACCTACATGTTACTTTAAACAATTTAATTCTGTGGCTAAGTCACGTATTAAAAGTGAATCGGAAATAATTACGAATTCACCGGAATTCACCTAAACTCACTCTCGCAAAATGGGTGCGTTCAACGGCATTTGGGTAACTTAAAAGCAAAGGAATACGCATCTAATAGGTACACTTCGTTATCAAGTCCTATCGTGTTTGTTGTGGATTCGGTAATTAAATCGGGTAGTCCGTCTTACCCCACCCTCCCCTACTCTGTTACAGTACAACTTACAAAAAAAAAGATTTGAAGTTAAAGATTTTAACACTAAAATACAATAATATTTTAGCTAGTATTTTATAGTATTTCATCATGTTTTTGTTAATGTAAATGTAATCAAAACGGTTTGCCAATAAATCAATTTTATCAATGTTTATCAACATTAAGGCTTTCCGGGCGCATATTCATAGAATCTCACCACTTTACGCTTATCTATCTTCACCTTGTTATACCGGAAAACGTAGAATCCTTCCTCCGTGCGTTAATTTTCCTTCCACCCCAGTGTCTGTAGAAGGCGAGAGCGTGTTTGCAGAACAATATTAATCGGAACGTAAACGCTGATTAGCGGTAATCTCCAAGCCCGCAATATAGGGTCTCTCATGGTGTTTGTATAAGATTGTCAGACGCCGCCACTACGACATTTTCGTGACCGCAAAGCCTTTTAGTATGAGCTCGGCTCAACGTCCGAAAACCGTATGAAAGGAGTATAGGTTTGATTTCGGAAAAAGCGGCTGAATTAAGGCACGACCGCTCGAAGGTCTTGACCTGGTGTAATCAGTTATACGCCGGGGTGAATCGAAGATGTGTGTGTGTGTGTATAATAAAGATCGCGGCAAAGTTAGCGAACTGTCGGAGTAAATTCGAACCGGAGTGTAATTTCGGGGCTACATTTGCACGGTGATAAGATTTTAATTGAGTTAGCACTACGTAAACGATGAGGATTAAGGATGGGGATTGGAAAAGGATTAGGGTTAGTGCTTGTTTGGGAGTTACTTGCGACTTGAGACAATCTTGAACGGTTTGTTAAATTCTTGTTCGACTGGAAAAGTTAAAACTTTCTGAAGGGATGTGAATAGTGGAACCGTAAAGTAGAATGAAACCAATTAAATTTAGGAAATTCTTCATGTTCTAATTTATACATTATACTGGGTAAATCATTTAACCTGGAATTTTGTAATATCTGGAAAAATACACATCGTTCAGAAAAATTCAAATCGAATCTAAACCTTAATATCTTCGTAGGTAGTAATAGTATTAAATTACACCCACCCCCACACACTTTGTGGGCGGGGCGGGGCGCACATCTTTAATAGAAACCCCTAGTTTTGATCGCAGATTCGGATTCTATATTGAAAACCACGGTGTGTCCGTTTTTTTCTCGATTTGCTACAGAGGAAGCTGTAATCGCAAGAAATGGAGCAGAAATCGAAAGAACCAGAAAACAGTACACATATTTTTATTGTTTGTCGACAGACTATTCAATGACGTTTTATATACTGTAATCGTCAAAGTTTAACTAAAATACAGGAGAGCAGAGGTTATGAAAGAGTGCGCCGCTTTAAAAGAAAAATAGACATGTAGCCGTTGTTAAGGTTTCTGTATATATTTGCATGTTTATAAAAAATAATTTACTTGTGTTCCATCTATCCCTATTACTTTGTATTATTCATTAGTTTTCTTAACCGACTTTAACAGTTTCCGCTATTTCCGACAGTTGTATCTAACTTTACAAATTAACGCGCATTGCGCATGACAAAAGCGTAGAAATTTTCGCGAGTAATTCTAGTCAGCATCATCATCGTCATCATGATCGTTTACGGAACATCGCGTGTACTAATAACATGTTTAAATTAAAGAAAATGTTAGTTGCATAGTAAAATACTACAAATAGTGTTAAGTAGTTAGTCGTGTTCCCCAGCACATGCCTAACGCCCAATATCGTTTCAAAAATGGTATCGATACGTATTTATATGCAAAATATAAGATCCCTATACTAAAATTAAATTTTGTCGACTACGATATATAAATTGCAATAGTGTTTATATAGGCCAGACCAAACAACATTTATCAGATCGTCTGAAAGGACACAAATACTCCAACAACAATCATAAATGAAAACCATTCTTTTAATTACAAACAAATGAGTATATTAAATAAAGACAATAAATACGAAGCAAGAAATATATTAGAACTACACGAAACCGCGGCCCCTTGTTTTAATTTTTAATTAAAGAATCTTTGAAGCACTGAGCCTGTTTTCTTTACCATCTGGTTGGAATTATGTACTCACACAGAGTCACAATGTATTAAATGGATTATATATATTAGAACTCATTCAAATTAGAAAACACAATAATGCGCTAAATGATAGACAAGGAATTGTATACCTATATGATCTGTATTTTTCAAAAATATAACTGTCGTCTTTATTTCAACAGTGTATATAACTAAATAGAAAATATTCACATTACATCTATTTTACTAAACATTTTTTTCGTTCTTCAAAGACACAAAACCCAAACGTGACAAATTACTTAATTATTATTAATTTTATGGAAATGAACTTTTGTTTTAACCTTTAAATTTATAAACACGTAAAATTAATTAAAACGACTATGCGGAAGAAATATATTTTAAGGTGAGAATTGAATTCTGTTATTACACATTTCAAAACCTTTAAAAGAAACAACTCCATTCTCAAAATTACAAATAATTCAAATATAACCAAGATTAATTGTAATCATAATAGTAATGCAGCTATTTTTAACCTGTATGAGGTTGGAAAATGTCATTGCTGGATGAAAAGTGTTTCTCCTGGGTTGAATATGATCACTTCCATCTCTTGGTGGAAAGTAACGTTTCTGTGAATAATCAAAAACATCAAATGTCAGTTCAACGTTTAAGTATTTTTAATTAGTAATTTTAATTCGACAACAACGCTAAAAATAAGTATTTTTTACGCGTGATTTTTGACAAATAGACACTGACAACAAATTGCATATCACACTTATGGTTAAAACTAGGGTAGCCATAAATGTAGTATCTTGTCAATATACACATGTTCCTTTTTCCGAAAAATAATGTGTAGAAATTTAACCCAAACTCATATTTTATTTATTATCATTAGAAGCTATATTTAATTTGATTTGTTACCTACATAATTTAGTGTTGCGATGAACGTAGTTTCATTCGCCTGTGTAGCTATGAGTGAATATTGCAGTACGAAGCCACATAACGAATGAAATAAAGGCTCAAGGTTGCTTTTACCATATGAATGGATATATTTCGTGAGAGGAAGGAGCAAGTAGCTCCGTTCACGGCGTGACTTTTATAATAGGTTGCAGTTTAATTTTTAGGCAAATACCTTATTGATAAAATAAATAGTCAATTGTTTACATACAAACAAGTTGCTACACGTTTATTCTCGTGAAAGCAATGTGAAATATTTACTTCATGCACAAGCCCTTCATTCACGCAATGAATGAAGTAGACTGCTTGAAGTCGTAGTATGAAGCGGACGATCTATCGTGAATGATGATGAAAGTTTCGTTCTCAACACTACTACATATGAATTTCCAGAGTCACTAACCAGAATTGATATATATTAAATATATATATAATAGTTCCCAGTAGTTGCTTTGTTTACTGCTTTATAATGTAATTCAGTTTAACATGTTTGCGAATAAAATAGTATATATGCTATCCAGTGTCGTGATCCTTCCACTATAATGACACATTTTCCACTTCGCATGTACACTGTTGAAAATATTACGGTGTTGGCGTTAATTTTGCGCTAGTGAAATATTTTAGTGTTGATTTTTACAAACTTTGCCAGAAGAATAGACTACATGTGTTCAATAGAACAGAAATTACTAAAATTTCGTGTGAATTCTTTGTTCAGATATGAGGATTTACTATTTTTCTAGACATCTAGAAGCGTCAACCAATCAAAATTTTTCCCTCGGATAGAAATATAGAAACCCCACCTAATCTAATACAGTATTGCATTATACGCACCACCTGCATTGCACGTGTATCTGTTTTCGGGTTTGTTTCTGCGTATTAACATATACAAACAAACCACCAAACGTGTATTGAGCTGCAAAGTGTAACCTTATGTTATTAAACGTTAATTCCAGTGTGCATAAAAAAATTCAACATCTTAAAGATGTATTGGGAACATCTATTTACGTAATTAATTAAAATCATTGAAATTGGCACGTTTAGTTGAAACCAAAACTTTTAAATAAGTAGTTTTGCATATTTATAATTGAGAAAACGCCTTAAAGAGAGAATATTATAGCACTAAGAAATAAGAGTTGCATATTAAAAAAAAACGTCGTTTTTAGAAAAGGGTGTTAAATCAATTAATAGATCGCATTCATTTAGTTAAACAGCTAGTAAATTTGTCAAGTATAGATCAAAGAAAATGTGGCTAGAAGTATTTTATAATTCCACGTGTCAGTTGGACAAAATAACCCCTTAGCAATAGACAATACTTGACTATCTTTGCTCGTCAAATTTAAACTCGTATAGTTCTCGACAAAATAACACGAAAAGAGTGTGGACCTCTCCTGACTATTAAATTAGTCAAAAAAGTATTAAAATTTTCAACAGTGTAATATACTATTGTTGTCGAATTAAAGTCTTTTAATTTTCATTAATACCACAAAACGCAAGAAAAAAGAGTAATACCTTTATTAAACTGCGAACTAAAAGTAGCAGTAACTAGCTGCTAACCCAAATAACAGCTTTACACATCACTAAAATATATGTGATAACCGATGCGAAAAGGCACCTATCGTTTGAAATCAAACGGATGGTATCATTAAAGGGAGTGCACAAATACGTCAAACGTGAGAATCGATTTTTAACAGGATAGGTCACTTTTCATATTCAATGTCACACATAGAGTGATTTGTTAACTCTATATATATAATATATTTATAGAATTTATTTTATATATAGTTTATTTTAAGAAACAAGACTAACATCAACGATTCAACAATTCATCAACAATTTTCTTGAATCGCATCATATTTCATTCATCAAAGCTTCTCAAGAAGTTAGCGATTTACTCTGTATATCCTTCGAATAGTTTCATTTCCAATGCCAAAATTGTTTTGCTACAAAGTCTAATTAAGGCCAGAATTAAACATCTGTCTATACATATACACATATATAGGTATGATTAAATCGTTTAAAAGCAGGCTGCTTGTAGGTTCCAAAAAAAGTACCTAATACGGAAAAAGAATCAAAATATGCCGTATGATGCATAACTTAAGCAACACATGCACTGAATTGGCTCGGAACAGTAAGATCTGAAAAGAGCAATCGCAAGTTTTTGCTGTACACGAAATTAAATGAAGGACCGCGCACTGTTGGAGTAGATCGCATTAGAAAATTCTGAGCTAATGCGCGGCCATTCATTTAATTTCATGTTTTGCAAAAACTGCCGATTGCTCTTTTCTGATGCGACCGTTCCGAGCCGATTCTGCTTTAATGCATTTTACTTGCAACACCTCCAGGATTTATTTTCGCCTTCATTCAGTATAATTTCCAATCTTACCGCATTACGCAAATTAATTCTTTATTACTTCACGGAAACAATGAAGTTACCTGTATTATTCTTGTTATTACTGCTACCCAGTGGGAACACTCGAGCTCTCAATTCATTAGCGCGCGAAACCCAGGTGAGACCGCCGTCGCCCGCATTTCGACGATCTTAATGAGAATCTCATCGGAACATCGGTTTCTCGCCTCCTCTTCACGGCATTTCCCGTAACACGAGGGGATCCTCTCGCTTAGCAGCGTTGTTGCGTAAATTAGGTGTACTCGCCGCCGAAAAACTAATGAAAATATCAAACGAGCCGAGAGCGCGGGGTGTAATAAATTTTCGCCGTCCCGTTTTAAGTATTCAGTAAATTAATAATTACCGCCCCCCGAGCCGTTCCCATTATTTAAATTAATCGCCTAAAACCTAAATCATTCCCCGTTTAAACGCGTTGAGCGTCGCCGTCAATCTTGAAGGCGCGTCGCCTTCCTCCGAACCGCCCCTCGTAGTTCGCCCCATCTCCAAACGTCGAGGGCATCACTTCACTTGCAACTCACATCTAAATTGCCGTAACTTCTTCGTATATACACGCCGAGCACTTTCTTTACTCGTTGTAGTTCTTTTTTTTTTCGCTCCCTTCTTTTTTTTTATAATCAATACGGTGATTATTTCGGAGTACCGTCTCGAATTAATTAATACAAACAAGCGAAAAGGGACATCTGGAAACGGCGGTGTAGGCGAGCCTTTTTGCTGTTTCCGTTTACTTCCGCCCGTCGAGATGAGACACTCGGATACTTCGCATTTTTAATTTTTCCTCTCTTCATTACTGTTGCGCTTTGACATTACGTAATTTGCTCGACTGGAATCCTGCAAATATCTTCATTTTACTACGATAATTATTCCTATACAGAATCACTCGTTATTTCTGTGCACAATAATTTTCACATCAAGTAGTTTAATATACCGTTATTTTGAATGATATTACGTACACCTGAAATATTACTTGCATCCTAAGTAAGACATGTAATCAAAATCCATCTACAGAGGTAATTTCTGTGTTGTAATTAAGAGTGATTTATAAATTGCGTAACATAAGTGTATTGATTTTTGTTTCTCGTTTCGAAAACGGACAAACAATTATGATTGCGACCTGTTTAGGTACGTCTGCTACAACAATAAAAATGGAAAGAAAATCACCGTGGTTTAAAACACGACTGATTCACAAACAACGGAAATAGAAAGGAACCGGTTTAGCAGTCACAGGAACTTTTCGAAATATTTATCCATGTATCTCGTGTAAAATCAAAAAGACTTGTTCCAATAATGTTCCACATTATTCCACGGAAAACAGTTGTACTTGAAAAATAACGCTGAGCTATCGCCCAATTACTATTAGTCTGGTTATTTTTAACATTATCTAAAAATACAATATACGTTTACATTATAGACACTTTTAACGTGTGGACGTATGTATCTATGTGAACAGGTGAGACAGATAAAGGTTCATTCATTTCATCAATCAGATGGGTTGACTGCATGCTAAGAAACAGGATAGTCTATGCCCAGATGCTAGATAAAAGTATCGCAATGAGGACCACTAGAGGGTGCCCCCAAGGGGGGGGAGGGGGGGGGTGCTGTCACCACTGCTGTGGAGCTTAGTCATAGATGATCTCATTAGGTCATTAAACGTACGGAAGTAATTCAAGATACAGCTTGTAAAAGAGGGTGAAATGTCATATATAGCAATAAAAGCAATTTACTAACTTGAATACCTAGATACCTTACGCTTTAAGAGTTCTATATCAGTTCTTTAAATCCCCAATCTATTAATAATTATGGTACATCTATATTTACAACTGCTTTTATAATGAAAACGAATAAATAAGGAAACACACAAATATGATACATAGAGGTAAGAGGACTTCTCTAAACACTAACCACTTTTAGGCAAGAACTAATTCGTATGTGCGTAATTTTACTCCAAATTAAAAAAAACAGCAAGCTATAAAAATGCACCAATAGAAATTTTGCTATCCACCTGGTACATTCCCTATTATCTACTTTTTAAGATCGAATACTACAGCTAAAAAAAAAAAGAATAAAAATCTTTGTTAAAACTTTGAATATAAAAATACTGTTATTCCAGAAATGTAGTACTCCAACTGCAAATATTAATTTTATTGGGTGTTAATGCCTTAATAAAAACTTTATTAAAACCTTTTTTCACAGTGTGTAAGTGCATTCAGAAATTGGTTAACAGTGCTAGTTGTGAAAACATATTTCAAACTTTTAACTAAATATATCTATTGAATTGATAAATTTTACAATTTCAATTACGTTTTTTTAGAATTCTGTCATTTGTATTTCCGCTAACGCAAGCCTACTGTGATTTTTACGCAGAAAATGTAGGTTCTTTGTACCTTTATTGTAAATATTATCGATGGTTCGCCATAACCAATTAGCTATACTTATCCATAGTCGTTACTGATAGTGCCTATCAGAATATACAGTGCATTAAAATTTTATAGGGTTTCAATTTGTTATGGCCATCCCATTCATTAGAAAATAAATATTTAATGTATAATTGCGCCAAAATTACTCTATCTTAATTTTATTTTACTTTAATAATAACAATTAATTAGCAGCAGTGGGAAAATCTAGTACATGTAAAAACACTCAGATAACCATACATATTATTTGATTTGATATGTACATAAAATTTGTTTGCATAAATATGGAAAATATTTGAGTTGCTATTAAAACTAAAAACTAACTGTTTTTGACATGCTCATCACGACTTTGTTATTGAACAATAGAGGTTTTAACCTCTGAAATTGAAAACTCAATAAAACAATAATTGAGAATACAAAAAGTCCAGTCCATTTCTAAAGCTAATATGATTTATTTTAATATAATAATAATTATAGGTAGGTATATGGATATAGATAATAACGTAATTCTAAACCAAATTACATTGTATATGTAATTCTGTTCATATATAATGTTGAAAATGGAACTCCAATTAATAGCAAAACGATAATGCGATTAAAACGGAGTGGATGTATTAAAAATAAATTCATGTGCCCAAGTTAGTTATGTTGTTTACATACTTAATTAAATGGAATACCGTTAATTTAACATCCATATTAATCATTACCCATCTGACAAGGAGTGATGATGATGTATTGAGAAAAATGAGTATATCATATTTCGAATTAATAATCGTTCTTAAAACTAGTCTTTAGTTAAAATTATATTCTTATCTAGTCCTTACCGTTTTTATTGGCATTTGTAGAACGTCGTTTGTCCTGGTTTCAAATGCTTTTTTAAGTACAGTTTACTACACTGAACGCATTTTTCAAATAGCAAAGTTATGCTTACATCAGCATTGACACTGAACTAAATAACTACACTAAAACTATCGATATTTATACCTCAAAATAACATAATATAGTGATACCGATCATATTTAACTAATCACTAATCCAAACTTCCGCCTAAACTTCTATTCCCTTTCTCTTGACTTTTTTTTTGTTGGAGCCGTCTAACCGGGAGTTTGCGAAATCTCTGCAGCCTCATGGACTTTTAATCCAATTATAGCAGCCATTCCAATATGGGTATTGGTACACTTGAAGGAAAAAAAATCCGAACGATGCGAGCGGAAGCTAGTGAGACAGAAGATATCGAGTCCCTTCTATTACAAGGAGCCGATATTTTCTCTCTTGCTTGCTCAGGCTTGAATCGTTCGGTTATTATTTCCTTCAAGTATACGTTGTACCAATGTGTAGGTCTTCGGCTGGTTGATAAAAGTAGTGCTCTAGATTGAACTTTGGCTTGCAAAAAAATTTGCTGTCTTTTTGCGTCCAAAAGGTAAATTAAGCTAAAATATATTAATAGAATTTGCATTCTTAACTATCTGCTGGCTTTCCGAACTGGAACCGTGTCGTCCTAGATCTTCCTCTCGCCGACGTTTCGTCCACATTTGCAAGGAACATCTTCAGGGCTGCTGCTACTGCTATTGCCTCAAAAACTGCACACTGTACAGTTTCAGGTCAACAGCAGTATCCCGGTAGCCTAGCAGATAGTATGGACAACGACCGCGAAAGTCTACATGTTGGTTCACATTCTAAAATTTACTCTTGCACCGTCGTATTTTAATCATTTAGTTCGCCAACATTTAGGCAATGTGTTTGAAAATAAGTGCATTGGTCGAAGCAGTCCTATTCCATTGCCCCGACATTGTCACCCGACCTTAACCTCTTGGTTTCTACTTATGGGGCCTGAGGGAAGGCCATGGTATACATCAACGAAATAATTCATGTAGGCAGGTAATCTTCTAATAAATTATGCCAATTCATGGATACGTGGAGCGAGACTTTGTGTTTAACATTACGGCGATATCTTTAAGCAACTACTGTAGAGTGGATTCCAAGAAAAACATTAAAAAAAATTGTTTAATTTAATCACCACAATTTTTTTTAATCATAAATGTTTTTCTTATTACACATGCAACTTTTGTTAAAGTCATTGAAGACCTTATTTCAAGATGTTTAATCACCTCTTGACAATATAATCACTAGACCGTAAACACCCTGTATGTGTCTGGAAATAACCAACCATTAAACCATTCTATCGGCTCTAGGAACCCTGAAACTTTGGTAATATTTTCATATTAAGAGCAATTGTGTAACTTGCAAATATGGTGGAGGTGCCGGTTGCTGGACTGTTTAGTTTATATATACTAATGTACAAGTGAAAGTTAAACTAAAATTTTATTGTAAAATAACATAAACCTAAGATTATAAAACGCAATTATGACAATTAGTAAAATAATTTAAATTTATGTGATAATTCTGTAGAATGTTTGCTTTTTTACATTTTATTCCGGTAAGTAAACAATTTCAAGCTTTCTGCGAAATAATTTTCTCACGATGTATACATCCATTATAAATATATCGAATTTCTATGTTACGCACGCGATCTGCCCCTCCACATCCATCATTAAGCTGACAGACGTAACACGAACATTGAATCGGAATGTGCCGCGAGAACGCAATATCAGCGAAACAGTCACACACTAACAATTCAATTAGGGCCATCCAATTAAGCGATGAGAGTTGCGGAATTGCAACAGGAAGGCCGCGACGCCTCAGATACGTGATGACGATTAGAGTGCATCGGCGTCGACGTGAGCTGTACCACTGGAGAAAGTGTAATTAGCAAGCGGTAGGTGTAGGGAACAATATAATTACTGGGCGTAATCCGATATTAATCATCGAACGTGAACCGTCCCATCTATATTTAGCATTAAAACCACTTCATCTGTGCTTCGCAGAAGCTGTGCTTGTTTCCCTTTCTATATAAAAGGAAAAATAAATAATAGTTGATAATGATGGGATAGGGTATGTAATTGATATACAACCGTTTCGTTGTTTTGAGAGGCTAAACCTGTCTGACAGGCGGGATGTGCTGCGATAAATTACGAGAGGCTTAGGGCGTAGTGTCTCGGGTCTATGTAAAATTATCAAATATTGGATTAAGGCCCGAGGGATGTCAACCGACGCTTCGTGACCCCGTTGCCCCTGTTAGCGCACCGTAGCTTCCGCTTCGTCCCATAATAAGTTTTTGTGTTTATTATTGTTTTGTATGCAAATCGGTTATAGGAGATTATCGTATGTTATGGCTTATGAATATTAATTACGTTAAATTGCTTGTATTAAGTTTTATACCATGTGAACGCAGGCATGCTGGCGTACAAACATTTTCTAGGGTGTCAATGTTATGAGAATTCTTTACTTTGTTGGATTTTTTATCTTACGCATCGATATATTGGAAATCTTGTTCGACACATTATATTTTAATGATGAGCGAACCAACGATTTATTAATCCGCTATTGCTATTTTTCAATTGCAGTTAGTTTAAAACGCTATCCGAATTGATTATATTTATATGATTAATCTAATAAATAAAAAGATTTCTTTGGGATAATATAATAAACAAATAGGAAATACACATTCAATAATTTACAAAAAATCAACTTTTCGTGCCTTTAATTTTGATTTTTTTTTTTATATAATATTATGAATCTCTATTTCATATGGTATAGAGGTTCTATAGATATAATAGATAAATTTGACAATCTTTCTTGGCTCATGGTAGATCTTAAGAATTTGTTATTAATTTTAGTTTTGAAAGAGAACGTTCTGCCGTTGCAACAGATATAGGCAAAGTGTGCATGATGCGAATAGTAATTGTTAAGTTTGGATAAATTGCAGTTAAACCATTTAAAAATATAAACTACAAAATTGTATTTACTTTATTTTTTAAATCCTTTAACATAGGTTGGATCTGTATAATTTCTTCATACAACTCATCTGCGTCTATATCTAGACTATCATTAACACTCAATTTTTCTTTCAATTTGGTGCATGAAATGCTTAGTTCTGATTTCCCAGAAATTTCGCGCAAATAATACAAATTGATCTTTATGTTCAGAATCAAACTGTTTCTTCCTTTGTCGACGTCACAACGATGTGACTATTTGAAAGTTAGGCTCCACATCTAACTTTTCTGCCGTTTCTTTTGCTGTATTAATGAAATAATTAAACTTTTCATCTGTTCGAAAATCGAGCAAGAATTGCTTCGGTTCTTGCAACGCATCCAGAACCCAATGCATATTCATTGCTTTTGATTGCAAGATTTTACTAACAAAATTGACTTTTACCAAAACTTCATACCAAATGTATACTGAGCATATAAACGTAAATGTGAACATTTTATCTCCTAAACATCTGCCTTGATATTTTGAGTTGTTATATCATATAAAGCGTTATAAATTTCTGGTAAATTTTTGAATAATGACTTTATAGCATCAATTCTGCTAGACCATCGCGTATCATACAAGGGTTTCAAAGTTAGATTTGGGAAGTGCTGTTTTGCGATGTTCCATCGTTTAGTGGACACTAAAATTTTTTTATACAATTCCTGAACAACACCGAAAAAACCTACTGTCCCCTCAGATTATTCATATCTAAATCAAAGTTTTTTTAACTTTTCTAATAGAAAAGAACTCAAACCCATACCAGTCGTATCGCAAACTGGGCAAAACGCTAAAAAGTGCTCAGGTATTTCTAATTTTTTAGAACGGACAAAGCGGATAATGATGCTCCGTATGCGAAATATCAGGTGTACAATCCAATATTATTGAAAAATATTCATTTTACCTTAGGAAAGGGCAAAGGGAATTAGAAATAAACGAATGTGAATAATTTCAATAACGTATATAAGGTTAGTAACAGAACATATTTGTTGATCAAAAAATAACATAATATAAAGAAGAAATAGTAATTAATATTAATAATAAACAGGTAGTTTAAACTCAAGCGCCTTGCGGTGCCTCTTCGGCCTAGCGCCTGTGTGCGCTGCACACACCGCACAATGCAATGTACAATAGCTATTTTTATGGGAATAAAAACAATTACAAAAATAAATATTCCCACATAGGTAAGAGAAATAAAACTAAATACATTTTTAAAAAACAAAATTACTTCTAAACATAACAAACTGCTTTCAGCAATAAGGGAAATAATACTAAACTTATTCCTTTCAAAAAACAGAAACACTTCCAATAATAATGTAAACTGCCTTGAGGAAAAAAGTCGAATATATTGTTTAAAATATAAAAAAACAAGATTCTATGCAAAACCAGGATAAAAGGAAACTTAACATAGTAAATTCTCAACGCAATCTCCAAACTGAAATAGGCAATACCCTAACCTATCAAGAAAATTTCCATGGACATTGAACAATATTTCGGCTGATATGTTTCGCATGCAATCTATAATCTTTTCACGTAACTCTTCAATAGAATAAGCTCTAGATAAAATTTATTTCTTTGATTAAAATATTTGTGTCGCAAAGCTAATGATTTTTTGGTTTTTGTTTTGGTTAACTAATAATAGATCATTTAAAAATATAATAAACAGAAGTGGGCCAAACACGCTGCTGACGGTTTGTGTCATAGTTTGAGGAATTTTCAACTACAATAAGCAATCCTAATAATAATATTTTATGTAATTAAAGTGCGTAGATAAGCAAGTGGATCATTTCTAACAATTCCTAGTTTACCACTTTATCCTTAAAACGATGGTTCTCTCGATAAGCTACTAATACTATAGCATTAGGTATAAATCTTTATTTAACACAACATTAACACGAGACGAAGAAGCGGATTATCTCCGAGTAAAGTAATCGAATTACAAACGCGCCTATATTGTAAGAACGGGAAAACGCTAGGTGAGTTATGACGCTGGATTTGCATCTTAAAACGGGGAGAGGAACAAAAAGCTTATGGCTTAGTGTCGGTTATTGTTTCCCGCAGTCTCCCGCGACAAGGGAATTCTAGTTCGGATGTTCGGAATCCCTCCTCTCGAGGACCGTAGGAGGACATCATACCTACCACATTTCTCCATCACTGGCATTCGGGTAGCATTTGTTCGCAACTCCTCTCAGCACAATCGTAATCACATTCCGCTTAAAGCACGTATAAGGGGCGCGCGCGGTGGAATAGGAAATAAGAAGCTGCACACTCTTCGCCGTTATATCGTGTTCTGCCTACCGCACGCCACCTCTACACAGTCTCTTGTATATGATGAATACAATGCACTCGGTTGCGACAAACGCTTCGGTATTTCACGCTGAAGCGTTCATCTTAACGCCTCTATCCGTCGGAGATGCGTTCTCCCCTCATCTTCTCGCAGTTGTTCTCATAAATAACTTCCGCCATCGGTGGTAGTGCGTGCGCTCGGATGAAAGTACAAGATGTCTTATAGTTGTTACGTCGTGAAACATTCACTCTCTCTCGACAATGGTGTCTAGTAAATGACATGTCAACAATTTCGATATAAATTCATCCATCCAGTTTCTTCGAGAGGAGCTTCCGCCTTTTACGCGTTGCGCATGGCGTTGACTTGGAGATAATTGAATATTTAACCCTTTTGTAGCGAGTCTTCAGTACTGATATTGACTATAAGGGGAATTATAGAGCCAGTAAATTTATTATGCTGTTGATTAGAAGAGACAGGGGTTTGATGATATAAACATTAACTGAAGGCATGCTTTAGACATTAAATTAATTAAAGCAGCTGTCGAAAATATGTAGTTTTGATTGGATAATTACGTATACATATATAAAATATAAATAATAATGTGAAACTATTTGTATTTCCCATATTTTTATATGAGAAATACAAACAAGTTGTTTCCAATGAAAGTTGTATGGTTTTGAAAGAGACACGAAGCTATAGATGATGCTGAAAGACGTTAGGTTTGTGCAATTGTTGATTGACACTGAAATTCTTGCACATTTATTATTTGTAATTGAAGACATTACACAGTTGTTGTTAGATATAGAAAGTATGCGCTTTGACCATCAAGTGTTAGTTGATATTGAAAACTAGCATACGTATTTCTTTCTTCTTATTATTTGCCAAAAACAGGCAAACACAGTGTACTTTGGCTATAACCTGTAACTACTCCATTTTAATTTTATCGACTGGAATATGGATATTTAGAGGCAAAAAATCGGTGCTACCAGTTAAATCAATACGGAAAGTTTTAGCTTGCAACCTAACACAATAATATATGGTACATACGTTGAGTGATGTGCATATAATTACCAAAATACTGGAATACTACTGGAATAATTATAAATTCTATATATATATATATATATATACAACCATTCAGCTACGAATATGTGTGGATTGTGGACCCAAAACGCACCTTAAATAAGAGAAATTATGTCTCTATAAAGTGAATTTTTTATATGGCAAAGTTCATTTATTAAATAATTGTTAGCTGAATTAAAATTTTGATAATTGGAATATATATTGTTTTAATAGCTTCATAATTTGAAAATATTTTTAAGCACACCGAGTGATTCGTAAGTTTGCAAGGAGTAATAAGATATTTTTAAATGGAGCACCCTGTATATAAGTAGCTTATTGTGTTCCATATTAAATCCTGAGGAAAACATCGGGAACAGCTCGGGTACTCTGAGAATCGTAATGTTGAGCTGTATGGGTGTAGAATGACTCTAGAATCACGATAGAGTATTTATTTTTTTCTTAAAGAATATGCGATTTTCTGGTTATGTCGCCACACAAAACACGTGGGAATCTTGAAAAGAAAAGACACATTTATTAACCAATAACCATTAAGTATGACCAAGTAATAAATTGTTTCAACTAACTTATTTTATTGAAGTAACACCTTTTCATGTATAGGTTTTAATGGTAATTAATGAAAGAACCAACAATTATTTTATATAATATATCTAAGTTGTAACGTGATAAAATCAAATATTTAACAAAATTGTAGATTAAAATAAATGTTGTTGGAATTAAGAGTCTTTGAAATTGTGTTATTTCGAGAAAATAAGTTAATTGAAACAATTTAGTACTCGGTTACAACGGTTATTGGTTGCTAAATGCGTTCTTTTTTCATTATTTCGACGTGTTTTCTGTAGTGACATAGCCTGAAAATCACATCTTTTTTTAAGAAAAAAGTGTAAAAGACATGGTCTCCGACGAAAACACTTTGTCGTGATTCTGAAGTCATTCTACAAGCATACAACCCAACATTACGAACTCCAGAACACCTGGGCTATTCTGGATATTATCCAATCCTGAATATCTTTTGTCATAAATTTTTATTTTCGAAAACGGCCTCGGTTTTTTGATTATTCTCAATTATCTTTTAAAAAATGGCGTAAATACGGATTTGTTTGAACTTGATGATCGTTCGATTATTACAATTGCTCGATTATGGATCATTCGATTATCATCACTAATTCTGATCATCAAAATTTTAATTCAGCTAACAGTTATTTAATAAATGAACTTTGTCATATAAAAAACTCACCCTGTACAAATAGATATTTCTTTAATTTTTTCAAATGCCATTTAGTGAAAATACATAGTTTCTGTATAAAAAACAATTTCACCTCAACCTCGATCGTTGAAAATTTAAAATGTTTGATAGAAGGACCCACTCCTTACATTTACTATGGAAATTTTATGGACATATACAAAGTACAAACAAAAACTTACGTAGCTATGTACGACACAAATATCTCAGAAATACACGACACTAATATCTCCGAATAATACTGATTTTAGAATATAGGAAAGCGAACCCTTCACTTGGAGATCTAAGAACAAACTAATAAATTTTCCTACTTCACTACAAAGCCGAAGCATTTTTGACAACCCGAAAAAAGTGGTGACAATTTTTTGCTACATCAACTGAACGTGTTTAAATGAATCATTACCGTTTGCAGTAAATATATACCTAAATGTGAATCTTTTTAATGAGATTAAACGATTTAGTGAAAATACAAAGTTTCTGTATATAAAACAATTGCACGACCTCGATTATTGAAAATTTTAATGTTTTATGGAAGCACATACTAATTTCTTTACATTTATTATCGGAATTTTATACACATGTAGAGATATAAACCAAAACTTACGACCACAACTACGACAGTCACCAATCACTACAGGCTAACTATTCATCTAAATAAATATTAGTAGACAATTGGACACGCGCAAACAAGGGAGAAGTACAGCATAGCTAATATGTGCTTGAAGTGCTGTCCCTCCCAATCGGGGTTGTATCCGCCCAACAACGACTAAATTTTGGTACCCTATCTGACTGACTATTGTTCTGTAGCTAGCTGTTATCTATACCTATTAATACTATTAATAATATTTGATATCCAAAATAAGCGAGTTTAATACACATATCTTTGACGATTTAATAATGAAATATCGAATATCTGTTAATAATATATTTTAGTACTCCAGGATATAAAACAGTGTTAGAAACCTTAGTTTACTCATCTTTAATGCACAGCGCATTTATAACGAGTAACTATTTAATCGTACTTACTAAAAAGATATAGATGTCATTAATATAAAATGTTAAATATAACTAATTCCATGGACTATTCTTCTGTGCGAGTAGATGCTTATTTTTTGGTCCTTAAAAAGTACGTTATAATCGGAGTTCATTGAATCTAGCAAACTTGTATAGAGTAAGTGAATCGATTTTATCTCTTCAACGTATTCGAGCATTGTGGGAAAACATACAAAGCAGTTTTGTTGAGAATTGGGTGTGTTTAGGAAAAGAGAAATAAATTGTATATTTTGCTTCGTATCTAATTTGCAAGTGAATAATAGGCTTACAAAATTACGTCGACTAAATCGCTACAACAGCACATATGCGTCCTAGTTTAACCTTTTGCTACATACACACATCGGAAACAATACGTACAGCGTTAGATAAACGATGTTACGTTAACGTTTAACTTTATACACACCCGAGTCCCCTTCAACTTCAGTAGTTTGTTTCCCCATATTTTCCACCCTCTTCGATATACCACCAGCGCGCTGCACTTTACATAGCCCCGAGGGTAACTGTTTCTGACAAGTGTCCCCTCAAATTCAGCGTTTAGTGCTTGAGGAGCGGGGCGATCTCAGAAATTTATGACGGTTGATGATTTAGAGGAGTTTATCCGCTTGAAGAGATGCCCCCAAGGTGTCCCTAATACCGGAAAAATAAGGAAATAAACCGGCGAACAGTGGCGTAAATTCCGTTAAAATACGAAAGGACAGCACCCGTGCGCAACGAACCCAACAGAATTGCACTTAATTCGTTCTGGCAGCGTGGTATATATATATTAAAAAAAATACGTAGACGAAGGAAAGAAAAGAAAGCAACTGCAAGTAATTTGTAATCAAAGCACAGTTAATACCTCAAAAACGTGAGCAATTTGAGAATGCGGGGTTTAAAAGGGGAAAATTGTGGAGATTTTCTTTGAACGTGATCGCAATGAATTTCTAGACGTATTTATTTAATGCATATTTTTAAGTGGAGCCCTCTTTAGGGTACGTTATCTTTAGGGATATGTTATCATTGCAATGCTTTAGAATTTAAAACAATGAACGCCCATGAATGCAGATTGCGACATTTTTCTTTTGAAGTATGCCCTAGGCATGAGAAACAGGGGATGAAAATACGATTGCGTCAGTTTTGAAGATAAAAGCCATATTAAATAATTTTGTTTCAATTTGAATCTAAACACAAATTTGTATGATTTTTTTCAAAGAAAATTGAAATTTGTTTTTCAAATTGCTTAGAATGTTATTACAAAAAAATTTAAATATGAAAATGTTAACGATTCAATAATTGCCGTACATAAAGACAGCATCAACCCGCTTTAAACAGCAAAATTAATAAAACACATAATAGATTGGAGTTTAGGATGGAATGCGAAAAATAATAAATTATCCTTTCATTTAAATTATTTATTCTTGGTGATAACGGCTTTTTTAAATAATAAACCTTGATACAACAAAATATTGAAATTTATTTAACGTTTCGCTGTAGTATGCTACAGCTTTATGAATTTTAGAACCATTGCAAACTGAAATTTAACATTCCATTATAAAATTATTTTTAAAAAAAGGTTTATTGTTTAAAAAAAATCCGCTACTACCAAGAATAAATTTTAAATTATTAGAATAAGTCACGGATATGAAACGCATATACAATTTAGTTATTAATAATAATGATAATATAATAACGGATATTTGTGTGAATTGTCTTGTCTGTCATTATTAATTAATTGAATTTTCTAATCAAATAAGTACAAGTTATTTCTGAGTTCGGAATAGATAT
>RXPK01001434.1:0-99601 GCA_004143645.1 Protaetia brevitarsis
ATTTATCACGCACACATCACACGACCGGTATCTCACACCGATATCTCCATTTATCACCTTGAACCAATCACTCAGGCCTCACAGTCCATCGGTTCTCGGACGTATCTAGCATCAATCAAATTCCAGAAACACAAGAGTACATTAACAATAACAACGTGGCATTCTTCCATCGTCGAATCGGTCCGGGTGCCTATACGAATGTCTCTACGCGGCTCGATGCGCCTTAGAGAGATGATACACAAGGAGAACGAATCTCCAATAAACACCTTTGACCCTTTGTAGTATCTACCTGTGTGAATGTTGTCTCCTATAAACCGCGCACCGTGAAATATGATACGTATGTACACGTACGCACGTACATGTAAGCGTAACAAGCTGTGAGGCCGTTTTGACGTGATGTATGGTGTTTGGGAAATGACAGTTTTGCTATTAGAATTATTGTCGTAGTTGTTTCAAGATCATGGAGGGGTATTTCGATCCCCAGTCAAGTCTTCAGGAAGAATTTTTATTTAGCAAAATGTGATTGCATTGAGATGTCATCTAATGAATAGAATTGAAAATGGCAAAGGTTTCCTATAATTTCTCCAAATTATTTTTTTTATTATATACCTATTTCACACAACCCATTCCAAAATGGTGGTTTTCTCTACTAATTTGTACAGCTTCTTCTCGTTTCTCGGGTGAAGCCATCTGTGGGTCTCCTATTACTAATTGCTAATAATACTTAACAAAAAGAAATATGTATTTTCATCATCAGTCAAACCTATTTACTCTCATTTTAACTATTTCTAATTCCTGTTGCAAAATTTGTGTTTTAATTTCTTCTTGTAACTGTTGTTGCTTCAGTATTGCCATTTTTAAATTATGCTCTTCTTTATTCCACTTTAGGTTTTTCTCTGAGAGCTGGACTAAATTGCTAAATAGTTTTTGTTTTTCTTTGGACAAGTCTTCAAGTACTGATTTTTTTCTTTTTTTTCTTAACTACAGGTTTCTCCTGTGTAGCGCAGTCTTCTTCTGTATTTCCAGCTATATCAGCTTCTTCAATTTCATTAATTTGATCTTGAATTTCCTGTTTATTATTAAATTCAGCTGTATCGATTGTTGTAACATGGTCATCTTCATTGATCTCTATTTTTTGTTTTAGTGGAGAAGGTAGCATCGTAGTCCTGAATCTTCCCAATCAATAATTTTCTCTTCATTTCCTTTACTACTTTCTATATCGTCTCCACTGTCTACTTCTGTATGTTCTTTTTCACTGTCAGATTGATTTTGCAGTCCTTCCAATGAATTAATTATTGTTTCAGTCAATTCCTTTTCATCCTGAGTTATTAATGCAGGCAGTGACACTATTTTTCTTATTTCTTTTCTTATGCCTTCATACTTTAACTTCAGTTGTTTGGCTGATCTCGGCAAACTACCGTTGATGGATTTATTGAATAGTTCTTCAATTTTTTGCCAACACAGTTCTTTTGCCCTCCATGTGTTCTCATTAGTCTTTTTCTTTTCTAATGTGTATTTATATCTATTACATAACTGCAATAACACTTGCCTCTCTTTTGGAGAAAAATTATAACTTCGTTTTCTAAGAGAACTCATAGTTATTTTGCAAGACTTTTAACATAATCAACATAATACCGGCAGATGACCGACAGTCATTTCGTTTACAAATTTATCTTACAGATATTTCGTTCCCAAACAAACCCTGCTTTCCGCGCTCCAATGCTTCCCAATCAGATGGTGATATACTTCACAGTCTCTGCTTTCTTCTCATGGAGTTTGCGGTTGTTTGAATTCCCATTATACACGATAATTTTGCACACCTTCTCCTTCACCAGAGCGCCTCCGCTCATCAGATTCGAAGTAATACCAAAATATTTCCTTCTCATCTGTAGCAACTCTTTCCGCATAGGTTCCTTAGAAAAGCATACTTTACCTCAGTCAAATACTCATGCTGTTTTGCCCGAATCTAGTTTCCCATATGTTTTCGGGCAATTTGTATAGTTATCCCAAAGAACGGTTCTGGTTAATAATATATTCCTAATCTGGGTATCTGGGCACTTACTCATTCTGAGGAAAAGAGCCAAAAAGGGGTTGGCATAGCGACTACGCCTAACCAGAAAATTAAATTCTGGGCAAATCAGAAAATGCTCCAGAACTGAAACAATTATCCTGGTTTGGTGCATGGTTAGGTGTGTATTTCACCTAGTCATGCAGAACCAAGGAATTTGACCGCAAAACTAAGAAAGCACTTACTAATAATATATTCCTAATCTGGGTATCTAGTCACTTACTTATTCTGAGGAAGAGGGCCAAAAAGGGGTTGGCATAGCAACTACGGGTAACCAGAAAATTAAATTCTGGGCAAATCAGAAAACGCTCCAGAACTGAAACAATTATCGTGGTTTGGTGCATGGTTAGGTGTGCATTTCACCTAGTCATGCCAGAACCAAGGAATTTGACCGCAAAACTCAGAAAGCACTTACTAATAATATATTCCTAATCTGGGTATCTAGTCACTTACTTATTCTGGGGAAGAGGGCCAAAAAGGGGTTGGCATAGCAACTACGGGTAACCAGAAAATTAAATTCTGGGCAAATCAGAAAACGCTCCAGAACTGAAACAATTATCGTGGTTTGGTGCATGGTTAGGTGTGCATTTCACCTAGTCATGCCAGAACCAAGGAACTTGACCGTAAAACTCAGAAAGCACTTACACAGAATCGGGCTTTCTCATGAGACTGAATGCCGACTATGTTTACAGGCATATTTTTTAAAACTGCTCTACTGCTGCAAGAATCATGTATGTAACCTTAGAAAAAGCTGACCCTTTCCTAAGAGATCTGAAAACAATCCCATTCAGCAAAATACTGAGGTACCTTAAGGGCTTAAGCTTGTTAGATGAACTCTAAGAAAGCATCAGTCTTACAATAGATCCTAGTGGTCACAGAGTACGGGACGATTAATCGAACCATAGCATAGGGATACTATCTCTTATTGAACTAACTAACTAATGCGAATTCATCCATTGTGCACGAATTAGTTTGACGCATTGCAGGACTGCATAAACCTCTGTCTGCAACAAGAAAGACATATTTTCCAAATGCGTCACTATGACTATCCGCCATTTCGAGAGTATATCCCTCCACTATTAACTTAGTTTTAAACTCGTCAGTATACCAGGTGAAGAAGATCTTCTCCTCTGTTGTCCGATATGCTTATGGCTTTTTCCTGATTAATTTTATGGCTGAGTATGAAATAACGTCTGAAGAGATCGAAGAATTGCCAGTTTACTGCTGCTTCTACAGATTTACCTGACTGTGATGGTGGTAGTGGCAGATGGCGCATTTCAGTGTGTCTTCATGATTGAAACGCAACATGTACTTATTGTTAGTCTCACTAGATAGTCTGCATCTATGATGGTGTTCAATGTCATAGCAACCTTTTTTGGAGGAAATTTTCAAACATCTATTTTACATTTGGATAGACTTGTTCTTTTGACTTGGTAGTTTACCGACAAATTTTGGGGTAGGTACAAAGGTTTATATTTTTCTAGTTCCTAGGTAATCTAGTTAAATTATAATTATAAACACCAGGATCCCTTCTCTGGAGTTATTTCGTGAGAATAGCATTAGGAATTCTTTTGAAACCAAAAAAAAATAATTCTTGGATTTAAGAGAACCAATTATGCTTCCCAAGTCCCATGCCAATTTATTCATCTGGAGTTTGAGAGCAGTTAAAAAAAATAGAAGAATGCAAGTAGTAATAGCTTTTTTTGTAAGTCAAAAGCTTCAAATTGTGCCAGATTATGTGTTGTGTGGTTGTTTGGTTATAATTAGATATGTTTAGATGCTGTGATTTTGCCATTCATCTAGATGAACAAATAACGACCCCATTGAAGCAGAACTAATATAAATAATATCAAAATAAAATTGCATTTCATTAATTCCACAGATTTTATAATTTCTTTTTTTTTAACTTAAACAAAGAAATATCGAAGGACCACATTCTCGAAGTGTGGAATTGAAAGTCAGCATAATAAGTTCATTGTTTCATATATAAAATTTAAATTGTTTTCGATGCAGATTTCAAATGTCATTACACCCTTTTAGGCCATTATAGTAACCGCCAAGGAGATTCTGGGAAGATATTGTTTACAGGGGTACTCCGAAACTCAATTAGTCTTACAACTAAGTCAGAAGTTACTAATATGTTCAAAATGGTGATTGGAACTTAAATTCACTCCGAATGTTGCTAAACCTCATGCGTTTTTTTTTTTTACACTATAGCACAAACCAAACCCAAGTGGAGGAGCTAGGTGTAGAGAAAATTTAAACAATTTTCGAAGTATTGTTGAAAGATGCACATGCCATGGAACAATGGAAAAATATCGTTCATTATTCAATTCATTCAGTCTTGAGTTGCATGATCTTTATTTTTTGTTTGTCTCTGTTTTTGCATTTTATTATGGTGCTGTCATGTTTAGCCACAAACGTTTGTAGTACGAATATTATTTTATATTCAGAATAAAATTTTACTTCTTGCCATTGCAATTGACACAAATCCTTCTTTGAATTACCCGTTAAAACAATGAAGTTTTTCACCAATTTCTTTAATTCAAAATATGGTAAATCATTATCTACATAGAAATATCTAATAATAATAATAAATATTATGAAAAGAAATGGTCCCAAGATAGAACCTCGAGAACACCAGACTTGATTTCACGAAAATTAATTAAATTATTCCTTATTGTGATCTATGCGTACAAATTAAATCAAATCCGTGACATTACTTCAGTTCGAGGCATTCACATTTCTACTGCATTTGACACAAATAATACAAAATAATTCCTAATAAACGATTAAGAACTAGATAGTCGATTATTTTACCGCAGGTACTGAGTCAAATAAATTCTTTCTGGCTTTTATTGTACATCTCCAATCTTGATGACATTTTTAAATGAAATAAAATTTTTATCGACGTCTTAATGATATTTTGTCCGTTGTTCGCCTGTGTTTGCGGTAATATCTGACGATCTGGCGGGACTACCAGTAATCAGATCATGTAAAAATGCTTTTGTCGGTCTCAATTATCGTTGAATCTGGTAGCGGTTGCGGTTGGATCACCCATGAAGAGCAATTACCCGTGTGTGCCCTCTAATTTTCTCATTGATTTGTCTGCGATACGAAAGTATAAGCGTAATAGAAGATGATTTTGATTTCATTTACCCTGAAATGAGACCTAAAATATATAAATGTTCTTCTTATTTCTGAAAAAAAAAATGCGTTTCATATAAGTTTTGGACATTTAAATTGACGTTGACAACCAGTGGCGTTCGTTCAACACTATTGTCACCCAAGAATATTTTTTTTTTAATTTTAAATTATTTCCAGATACATTCTTATCGCTTCATCTAAGTCAACAGGACAGCATTTATGGCACGTAGCAACATCTGCGTGTGAAACAATCTTACATGAACAGTAGAAGCAAAAAAGCATCGTGTACGAAGAACAAAAAGCTCATGTTACAACGGACATGACTTCCATAAATATGTAGAGAATGCAATAGCGGCAGCTTAAAGCTTTACCATTGTTAATTTACAGATGGACAACTGAGTTTAAGGTTATAAAATGCGATTTAAAATGTAACATGCAGTTATAGATAATATATAAGATATTAATTCTTATTTTTATTAGTTAGTGATCCGCAAAAATTTTGTTGCATATAGGACATTTCTCAAGTATTAAAATATGAAAGAAATTCTTTGATGGGTAGATTCGGCATGTGTAACAGCCCCCAAAATTTATTTTGACAGATGTCACGTGACCATTAGTATGGTAACCAATTTAAAATGTACAATGAATCGACAAAAAGTGAGGTTAAACGACATTCGTTCATAACATTCAAATCAATCTCAATTACTTCTGATCTCGTTTCTTTCACTTCTTTAATTATGTTTTATTTTCCCACTATTTATTAAAAACTCCTATAATGCTAAGATTACAGAAGTGGCTTTGATAACAAGTTGTCTTTAAAGATACATTTATGTATTTCTCGTTTGTTTACGATATTACATTAAAACTTTTGAAATATACAGGGTGATTCTCAATATATGCGACAACCTTTAAGCGCTGATTCCTAGGGTTATTTTGATCGTAAAAGTTCATAAGAACATATGTCCAAAATTGCTTAGTTCTAAAGTTGTACAATGTTTAATAGTAAGTTAACATAATTAATGTTTTTATTATAAATTAACAAAATAATTAGTAAAACAAAATTACGTTATACTAACTGTTGAAAATGACCGCCCCCAACTGCAATACAAGCTTTTATCCTCCGTCGTATTGACTGGCGAGTACGTTCTAAAATACCAGGGGTATTGCGAATTGTTTGAAAAGCTGCGATAATACGATTTCTCAGTTCATCGACATTTTCAATGGGAGTCGTATAAACTAATGATCTAAAGGTGACCCTAGAGAAAAAAGTCCGAAGAATTTGGAGACCGAGGAGGCTACGGTTGTGGACCTCCCCGTCCTATCCACCGATGTGGATACGTATTGTCCAAAAACTCGCGAGCAACTAAACTAAAATGCGCTGGAGCACCGTCATGCATAAAATACATTTGTAATCTTAATTGCAACGGAACTTCTTCCAGCAGTAGTGGTAGCTCCTCTTCAAGAAAATTGCGGTATACCTCGCCATTTAACCGCATCGGTAAAAAATGTGGACCTACCAAGTGATCTCCAACAATTCTGGCCCACACATTGACAGAGAATTGATGTTGATGACGGGCATTCACTAGTTCGTGCGGATTTTCTTTGACCCATATGTGATTATTATGAAAATTAATAATCGCGATTCTAGAGAAAGTAGCCTCGTCGGTGAAGAATATTTGAGCCAAATAGTCAGGATTTTGTGCAATTGCATCCATTGATAAAAAGCCACTCTTTGCGGAAAATCTGCCGGCAAAAGTGCCTGCACCCGTTGAACGTGATATGGATACAACAGTTGATCTCTCAATATTCTCCAAACTGTGGCCTGACTAATGTTTAAAGCAAACGCAATTTTTCTGGTACTTGTAGTAGGATGTTCCTCAATTTCATTTAGTACCATTTCTTCAACTTGTGAGTTCTCACTGTAGATGGGTGCCCGTTATCAGTCGTTGGTTTTTTAAAATTTCCCGTTTCACTAAGACGTTGTTGAAGACAGGCAAATATTGAATGATGCGGGATGATACGATTCGGATATCGTTCTTCATAAAGACGTCTAGCAGCACGCGAATTTCCATTGGCAAGACCGTAAACGAAATGCATATCACACATCTCAGCATTCGTGTAATTCATTTTAGAAAACAGAAACTGGCAATAAACTGAATGAATACTCTGACAACTATTGACAAATATTGAAATAACAAATAAACAATTCGCTCTCAACACAATAGTTTTTGAAGAACCAACTGTGATATTATATCGTGTTAGTCATAGTTCATAATTTATTATTAAACATTCAATAACTTTAAAACCAAACCGTTTTGGACATATACTCATATGAACTTTTATGATCAAAATAGCCTCAGGAATCAGCTCTAAAAGTTTTTCACATATATTGAGAATCACCCTGTATAATGCTGAGAAATAAATAGTTAAATGGGAACTGAATTCACATTTACAACAAATTAATAAGATAAAAAATGCAGGTGTATGAATTACATTGTTTATAGTATTATTTTGTTAAAATATAGCTTTAAATATTTGCTTCTTCCAACGTTAATTATAATTAATGCAATTATATTTAACAAGTTCTGCAGGCAACCAGTTGTATATCTTGTGCATACTGCATGTAATTTTTGCTAATATAATGTTTACACATTTAAATTATCGTTAATTCGTCGGTTTAGTACGACAAGGTTGTATATACAAGCACCTACACAACAAAAAATCAAACGTGCATCATAGAACTGTGGGGCACTGATATCTAGATATCGAATAAAATGTCACAAACAATCTTGTAGTGCCAAGCTGACGAATTAACAAAAAATTAATTGTAAAGAAAATATCATGAAAACAATACGAAGGCAATAAAAACATGTCTGTTCAAGAAATATGCGTCAGAAGTATAAGCTAAGTTAAAGCACATTCAGACAGCAAATATAATGAGAAAATCGACGACCTTGGCCAAACTAAGTTGTAGTAATGGTATTCTATACAAGCCTGTCCTTAGTATCAGAGAAATATTAAAATTAGTGGACCATGAAGTACGATATCGCGCTTGGGAAGATTCTTGGCAAAGAGCTTGCAATACCAAAATGACACAGTTCGCCTACACCATAAGTGTTTATGTATATCATCGTAATTATACTTTTGTACAACGCAATATTAATAGAAATGACTATTCGAACAGCGACATTATTGTATATGGTTATTCAAAGAATAATACACGAATTTGATATTAATCCCATTCAGGGCCAGCTACAAACATTTAAAGATAGGGCTACTTAATCTGTTTAACAAAAAGTGGCTCATATCTCAAAATCTATTAAAGATAGGGAATGCTGATATAAAATGATAGGGGATGATATTTACTTTCTAATTTCGAATTAAAATACAGGGTGTTCTATTTAAAAAAAATGAGTTTTCTGCATTTGAAAATATGTCACTTTGTCCCTCAGTTTTGAACACCCTGTATGTTAGAATATAGTGTTTGTACCGTTTCTTATACTTAAAGCACATAAGTTTCCGCAATTACCTTTAAATATTAGCAATACGCGAACAAACGCATAGAAATCGCAGTGTTCCAATCTAAAATAAAACGAAATGCCAAAGTGACAGGCGCATTTGTTATTAATAATCGCGGCTTGCACATCGCCTCACGTTCTAACGATATAACCAACGCGTATAGTTCGAACTGGACGGAGAGAAATGACAGAACCGAAGAATAAAAAAAAAAAAATTATACACATCCTTGTCTGCGCTCGTGATAATCCGCTGCCAGTTACGTCGTCATTAGGGCCGCGTATTAATTAGACTTGTCATCCCGTTAACACGTTTTACATAATTATGCGGGGATTAATTATTTTCAGCGCTGTGGCCGATTATTTAAACGATTCAACTACTCTACTACGTCCTAGCGTATACAATGTAAGCACACACATGCTGTGCGTTTGTGCCTGCTTGTTGGAGAGACGCTCGAATGTGTGCGAGCCATCTCTCACCTACACGCGGGCAGGTATGTATGTATGTACGAAAATGAACGTGGGAATTCCGTAACTGGAACACGGTCGACGATGTTTGACGATGTTTCAGCGTTTGTTGTGGTAGAATGACAGTTGACAGGAGATATCGTCTACGCGTGAGACTCCTGCGGTGGCCGCGAGATGGCGCTCGTGATTCATGCATATTCGGCTAGAGCTCTTGACGGGAATCGATCTGATTAACTTATGTCGAGGTGTATACAGGCCGATTCTCAATATATGCGACAAACTTTAAGAGCTGAATCCTCAGGTTATTTTGATCATAAAACTTCATATGAGTATATGCCCAAAACGGTTTGGTTTTAAAGTTATTGAATGTTTAATAATAAATTATGAACTATGATTAACACGATATAATATCACAGTTGGTTCTTCAAAAATTATTGTGTTGAGAGGGAATTATTTATGTGTCATTTCAATAGTTGTCAGAGTATTCATTCAGTTTATTGCCAGTTTCTGTTTTCTAAAATGAATTACACGAATGCTAAGATGTGTGATATGCATTTCGTTTACGGTCTTGCCAGTGGAAATTCGCGTGCTGCTAGACGTCTTTATGAAGAACGACACCCGAACAGTATCATCCCACATCATTCAATATTTGCCCGTCTTCACCAACGTCTTAGTGAAACAGGAAATTTAAAAAAAAAAACGGACGACTGATAACGGACACCCATCTACAGTGAGAACTTCACAAGTTGAAGAAATGGTACTAAATGAAATTGAGGAACATCCTACTACAAGCGAAGAAAAATTGCGTTTGCTTTAAACATTAGCCAGGCCACAGTTTGGAGAATATTGAAAGATCAACTGTTGTATCCATATCACATTCAACGGGTGCAGGCACTTTTGCCGGCAGATTTTCCGCAAAGAGTGGCTTTTTATCAATGGATGCAATCGCACAAAATCCTGACTATTTGGCTCAAATATTCTTCACCGACGAGGCTACTTGCTCTAGAAACGCGATTATTAATTTAATCATAATAATCACATATGGGCCGAAGAAAATCCGCACGAACTAGTGAATGCCCGTCATCAACATCAATTCTCTGTCAATGTGTGAGCCGGAATTGTTGGAGATCACTTGATAGGTCCACATTTTTTACCGATGCGGTTAAATGGCGAGGTATACCGCAATTTTCTTGAAGAGGAGCTACCCCTACTATTGGAAGAAGTTCCGTTGCAATTAAGATTACAAATGTATTTTATGCATGACGGTGCTCCAGCGTATTTTAGTTTAGTTGCTCGCAAGTTTTTGGATAATACGTATCCAGATCGGTGGATAGGACGGGGAGGTCAACAACCGTGGCCTCCTCGGTCTCCAGACTTTAATTTTTTTGGACTCTTTTTTCTGGAGTCACCTTAAATCATTAGTTTATACGACTCCCATTGGAAGTGTCGATGAACTGGGAAATGGGTACTATCGCAGCTTTTCAAACAATTCGAAATACCCCTGGTATTTTAGAACGGACTCGCCAGTCAATACGACGGAGGATAGAAGCTTGTATTGCAGTTGAAGGTGGTCATTTTCAACAGTTAGTATAAGTTAATTTTGTTTAACTAATTATTTTGTTAATTTATAATAAAAACATTAATTATATTAACTTAGTATTAAACATTGTACAACTTTAGAACTAAGCGATTTTGGACATATGTTCTTATGAACTTTTATGATCAAAATAACCCCAGGAATCAGCGCTTAAAGTTGTCGCATATGTCGAGAATCAGCCTATATAGTGTGGCCCATTCTTTTCTATAGAATTAAAAAATTAGTAATACGCAAGTGTTGAATTGCAACAACAAAAAATCAAGTCCTCATTGAGACACACTGGGGCACATTTACAACCAAACACATAGTACTTTCTAATTATCACATCGTAACTTTATTTTGCATTTGTGACATTTCATTTTACAGATATGACTACTATACTTCGTTTTTTTTACCGATTTAGAAATGCCAATCACGGCATATCAGTATTTACTATTATTGAGTACTTATAAACATAATGTTGCACGTATATTAATTGCTCCGTCGATAGAACAATGAGCAAGTCGTAGATTTTTATGATACGCTATAAATCGATAGGTTGGTCGTACGTAGCAAAATTCTAATTACTATGCCGTTCACAATCAGAGTAATAGAGATATATATTAGATCACGAGATGCACTTAGACCGTATTTGGATAACCGTTGGGATTAATTAGTTCAATCCGCATCTATTAACCTTTAGACGCTTTACCTTCGTTAGGCGACGATGTTGTTTCTGATGGAGGATAAAATGACAGCATCACAGAATTTATCCTTTGTAGTATTCCAATTGTGAGTGAATTACTCAAAGATGTTCCGATAAAACTAACTGTTTCAGCAATGTTTTATGCGGGTAGGTGTTTATACATTATTTATTAAAACTTTTCAGTATGAAATATTCGTTTATAAACATGGCCTACTCTACCAATTAGCTAAATACCACGATGCTGCTATCTAATTCCTTAGCACCATTACTAAAAGGTTCTTATGACCAATATGTGTCTCACGTCGAGGTCAATTTAACCCATTAGCTAATGTCTTAGCTCTCTAACACGACCGCCACTCATCTGTTAGTGGACATTCAAATAATACCACCATCACAGTACGAATCATTAACCCTCCCAATTTTAGATAAAGATGCTCCGATAAAACTAACTGTTTCCGCAAAATTTTATGCGGTAGGTGTTTACTGGTAGGGAAAACTTTAATATGAATTTCAAGAGAAAAATTTATTCTTTATAAAAAAAAATTGATTGTATCGAAACTCCTTATGGTCAAAAAAAAAAAAATTAGAAATCATTTTAAATAAAAGAAAAAACTTTAAAGTTGTTGATTTTTAATATGACTAATTGTAAGTACGAATGTTCCCCAGTGACCAATTATATTTATTTCATATTTTATAAATATTTAAAAAATATTAAATCTTTCTTGAATATTAGTTATATTAATATAATATGCATAAAATATATTATAGAAAATATATTAGGAAAACATTTAAAAAATATATATGTTATGTAGCATTAATAATATTTTATTGCAAATGTTTTCTCAATATATTTTTCATAACTCTGCAAGAATATTTTGCTTTGTATTTCTGTAAATATTTATTTCATATAAAAAAAAAGATGAATTTTTTCTTTGGTACATTTGGTGCGTAGGACGAATAATATAATATGGGTAAAATATGCATACATATTAAGTAGGTATGTTGTACCTATTTAAAATAATAGTTTAAAGATTAAATTAGATAATATATATCTAATATGATTTAATTAGTATATAAGTTGAGCGCTGTAACTTTTCTATTAATATATCTCCGTTTTGTATCATATTATTTGTAATATTTGTAAGCAGCGAACGTTAACACAACACCTCTATTGATTACGGTGTCGGTGTTACATGATTTAGTATTGTTTATGCGTCTATGGATTAGGTACATAGAATGCATACGCGCACGTGCGTATCATCAACGTTTTCATTCGTTTGTCCGTTACATGTTATAGTTTATAATAGTATACGATTAGGGCAGATTAGGGTTACTGGTGTAATTAACTTTTCCGGGGTGTGTTTTAGTTTTTGTGGTGACTACGAGGTAAGCAAAACTTTGAACATGTCATGGCATTTATAAGATAATTGGAATGCTCAATATCGCTATGTACAGAAATCGTTTAATAATATAATTGTAGGAATTTTATACATCATATATGTACTGCATCTACCAGATAAATTGCTAGTTGATTTACTTAAGAGATTCATCTCGGTAGATAAGCGTCATAACCTCAAATAGAGGTTAGAATACGTTGTGTTGTTTTATTGTTTGTACGTAGAATGTTTTCAAATATTATGAAATAAAGTAAAAATAAGTATCGTAAGTATTAGAATGTAGCTACCACTCCAATTATTATAAATGCTCTATATGTATTAGTAGTTGTTGATAATGTTGTACGATGTTTTATTCATGGTATGATCTAATACAATTGGCATTGTTTAGAGGCCACAAGGAAACGCCATGAGAGCGCCACTACCGAAGATATGAAAAAAGCCATAGGGTTGTACCTGGCACCAGCCAAGGCTAGACTTAAAATGAGTATTTTTCATTTTTATTGGCTTATTCAAATAAAATGATAATAAATACGTTTGTTTTTTATTTAGAACACTTCAATTAAAAATAGTGATTAATTTGATAAACCTTCAGTATGCCTTAAAAGATGCTAGAATTATTGATTATTAACTTGTATGGTGAGTATGAAAAATCAAATTCTTACCTTTTAGACAACTCTATGTATGTTTCAACTTTTCGTTATCGACGTTATACATTCTAAATAACCAAGAACAATTTTAGTTGATTTTGACAAATTAAATAGATTGCATAAAAAATCTCAATTTTCATATAAATATTTTACAAATATTTTAGAAAAAATATAGCGCTTACATTAATTTTAAAATATGGTATAAATATTTTAATTGAATATTTTATCTATACATATTTAGAAAAAAATATGAAAAACATATTCAAAAACCTCTCACGAAAAATATTCATAAAATATATTTTTAAAAATATCTATGTACTATTTCTGGCTGTTAGGGTTACATCAGTATCGCATTATCCATGTATTTGTTGATATTAGACAAAAAACAAATGTTATTTTTATAATTTATTATTGTTTTTGTGTTTATAATAAAGTTTGATTGATCACTAGGCTCTAACGTTATTCCACATAATCTCCTCCATATCCAACGCTATCTTCGACTCTTTTTCTAAATTGTCTATAAACGTTGTTCAACGCTTTCAACAATAATTTCTCTAACAGCCTCCGTAATTCGCATTTTTTAGATAATTTAAATCATTTCCTATTGCTTCTCTGTAAACTTTTTACTTTAGGTAACCCAAAGAAAAAAAACCCATGGGAGTTAAATCCTGTGACCGAGCTGGCCAATGTATTGGTCCACACATCCATCTATTAGCAAAATGTAAATTTAGGAATTCTCTTACAATCAACGTACTATGGGCTGGACAGCCATCTTGTTGGAAGTAGATGTGTTGCAATTCCTTTTGCTCAAGTGATGGCAATAAAAAATTCTGAAGCATTTCCAAGTAATTGTGTTGATTAACATTCCGCACCAAACGTTAACTTTTTGATATTTCTGATTTCGGACATTAATTCTAAAATATGGATTATCCTTTGGCAAATATCTAGATACAATTTTGTGAGGAAACAATACCATTTGTCGAAATGTTACGTCATCTTAAACATTATATAAATTTTGATAAAAAAAGGCGATCTTCATTAGTGTTCTAGTTCCTTTTCTAAAGGATATTTCGTTTGTCCCCAACTATCAGAAAGTGACAGAGCAATTTTATAAAACGGTGCAACTCAAGTCACTTAAATGGGGACTTAATATATTTGCAATTAGTGAAAAGGATTTTTGAATATTAGTATAATTTAAATTGTTTAAACTTTTAGTTTATTTATGTTTTTTTTTCTTTTTTTTCGACTTTTCCTCAGCACTGCTTTTATAGGTATATTATCTTTTTCAAACAGATATAGAAGTAAATAAAAATAAAATTAGGTAGGTGTTTACACTTTATTTATTAAACTACTTTTCCGTATGAAATATTCGTTTATAAACACGGTCTACTCCACCAATTATCTAAATACCATGATGCCGCTATCTAATTCCTCAGAAGCATTACTAAAATGTTCTCATTATTCGACCAACTCATTATGTTTCGCGTCGAGCTCAATTTGATCCCTTATCTAATGTCTTAGCTCCCGTACGCAACCGCCACTCATCAATTAGTGGACATTCAGATAATATCACGTCCATATTGCGAATCATTAACCCTCCCAATTCTAAATAAAGATATTCCGATAAAACTGTTTCCGCAAAACTTTATACTGTAGATGTTTATATCTTATTTATTAAAACTTTCTCGTATGAAGTATTCGTTTATAAACACGTTCTACTCTATCAATTAGCCAAATACCATGATACCGATACCTAATTCCTTAGAAGCATTACTAAAATGTTCTCACCATTCGACCAACTCATTATACCTAATATGTGTTTCGCGTCGATGTCAATTTAACCCCTTAGCTAATATCTTAGCTCCTGTACGCGACCGCCACTCATCAGTTAATGGGCATTCAAATAATACCACATTCACAGTGCGAATCATTAACCCTCCCAATTCTAGATAAGTACGATTTTAAATTACTGAGACCGGTTATTAACTCTACCACCTGATACGACCGCTCACTTTTCTAAAACGTGTAACATTACCGAAAAAAAAAAATCTAGTTCACCTCTCGGACACTCCAAATCAGTCGGATTTTTTTAAATTGCCTCACGCCTCTAATACAGATACTGACAGTTTTAATTCTCACATCCGATATAAATTCTCATTCGCCCCTAATATGACGTACAGTCTGATTATATTGCAACTACTTCTGCTTGAAAATTATCATTCATAGATTCATAATGGCCGATTCAAATCACCGAGGACAATATAAATTGGCTAGCATTAATTTCCTAATCCACAGATTTATAAAATTCCCACTTAAGGCGAGATTTAATAAAGCAATACAATTCATTAAAAAGGTAGCGATTTTTAATGTTTACTCCTCTATAGATGTAGTCCAGAGTTCAAAGAAAGTCTAATATAAACACTATGTAAGAAGTGCCAAGACTTCAGGAAAAAAAACACGTTTTTACAGCTTTGCTCAATATTATGTTTATGTTTTTTTTTTTTGTGTATCTAATCGATCTGTAATTATTATTGGCCTATTAATGTTTTAATTTGGCCGCGTGTTACCAATGTCTTTATAATTACTATACAGGGTGATTCTCAATATATGCGACAAATAGCCATTATAAAAGTTCATAAGAACATATGTCCAAAATCGCATAGTTCTAAAGTTGTGCAATGTTTAATAGTAAGTTAACATAATTAGTGTTTTTATTATAAATTAACAAAATCATTAGTAAAACAAAATTAACTTATACTAACTGTTGAAAATGACCGCCCCCAACTGCAATACAAGCTTCTATCCTCCGTCATATTGACTGGTGAGTCCGTTCTAATATACCAGGGGTATTTCGAATTGTTTGAAAAGCTGCCATCATACGATTCCTCAGTTCATCGACATTCACAATGGGAGTCGTATAAACTAATGATTTAAGGTGACCCCAGAGAAAAAAGTCCAAAGAATTTAAGTCTGGAGACCGAGGAGGCCACGGTTGTGGATCTCCCCGTCCTATCCACCGATCTGGATACGTATTGTCCAAAAACTCGCGAGCAACTAAACTAAAATGCGCTGGAGCACCGTCATGCATAAAATACATTTGTAATCTTAATTACAACGGAACTTCTTCTAGCAGTAGGGATAGCCCCTCTTCAAGAAAATTGCGGTATACCTCACCATTTAACCGCATCGGTAAAAAATGTGGACCTATCAATTGATCTCCAACAATTCCGGCTCACATATTGACAGAGAATTGATGTTGATGACGGGCATTCACTTGTTCGTGCGTATTTTCTTCGGCCCATATGTGATTATTATGAAAATTAATAATCGCGTTTCTAGAGAAAGTAGCCTCGTCGGTGAAGAATATTTGAGCCAAATAGTCAGGATTTTGTGCGATTTTGTATTGTATCCATTGACAAAAAGCCACTCTTTGCGGAAAATCTGCCGGCAAAAGTGCCTGCACCCGTTGAATGTGATATGGATACAACAGCTGATCTTTCAATATTCTCCAAACTGTGGCCTGACTAATGTTAAAAGCAAACGCAATTCTTCTGGTGCTTGTAGTAGGATGTTCTTCAATTTCATTTAGTGCCATTTCGTCAACTTGTGGAGTTCTCACTGTAGATGGGTGCCCGTTATCAGTCGTCCGTTTTTTTAAAATTTCCCGTTTCACTAAGACGTTGGTGAAGACGGGCAAATATTGAATGATGCGGAATGATACGGCTCGGGTATCGTTCTTCATAAAGACATCTAGGAGCACGCGAATTTTCATTGGCAAGACCGTAAACGAGATGCATATCACACATCTCAGCATTCGTGTAATTCATTTTAGAAAACAGAAACTGGCAGTAAACTGAATGAATACTCTGACAACTATTAACAAATATTGGAATGACAAATAAACAATTCCCTCTCAACACAATAGTTTTTGAAGAACCAACTGTGATATTATACCGTGTTAGTCATAGTTCATAATTTATTATTAAACATTCAATAACTTTAAAACCAAACCGTTTTGGACATATACTCATATGAACTTTTATGATCAAAATAACCTCAGGAATCAGCTCTTAAAGTTTGTTGCATATATTGAGAATCAGCCTGTACATAGACAATATTATTTTTTTATGCTTTACGCCATTCAGACATTAACTTTAACTTAAATAAGACCCGTGATTCGCCGCACTGCTCAATATTGTCACGAGTTGCCACTGCCGTAAACAAAGATCCAGTCTCTGATGCGTTCTTAGAAACAAGTTACGTATAGCGATCCATTTTTAAGCGAACACATAGTACTTTATCGCAATTCCATTCACCGAACACGCAGTACTTATACTTATGTGCGACTGAAGCGTGCAGAGTAGCAAGCAGTGCATAAATCTTTATTCGCGTCTATAAAAATAAGTATTTAACTCTTTTTCATTAGAATCATTCGTCGATCCATCCCGCTGTAATATAATTACCGGGTTATGAAGCAATGTCTGGACATTAATAATCTTCCTGTTGCCTTGAGTAATAAATCTTACCTAGGTACTACAGTTTTTGTTTTATTCTTTAGTGCGGTATAAATCATGTCTATATTACAACCGGATACATTCTTGAATAGGTAGTAACGCTATTTTAATGTGATGAATTATACAATTATAAGGCAGACGAATCGAGGTATATTCTTTATGGGTTTCTTGAAATCAAGAAAGGATTGATAAAACTGCCGGTCGCATGCTCTTCCAACTCATTCGCTAGCAGGACAGAAAAGCCGGATCGCGTCCTACATGAACTTGTGGTCTTGTAGTCACCAATGATTAATTGTTTAGATAGCGCATAAAAATGCGTTCGATGTCCAGACTGGATATCTAATTTATTTCGGCTTTGGTCGTTCGTGTGCCTAAATGCGAAGACAATGTAAGTTGTCAGAGCGACACGAGCGGCCGCATTGTGCTGGCACGATCTGACATAACGTGTGTGTGTCAGTATCGCGTCTCTAACTCAAATCTGTTATCTTGTCGTTTGGTCTTCGATGTGTGAAAGAGTTATTTTGTTTTGTTTTTTTTCTGTGGTTATTATCAATGGCTGAAGTGATTGAATTGACTAATGATGCTTTATGAGAAATGAAGGGTATTCGTAGCTATTGAATGTCCCCATACATTTTGTTGTAATCCAATAATGTCTGTTGATTTATGTAACTGTATTCACAAATTAAGAAACAAAACTAGGTTTGAAGTAAATGAGATTTCGCTAAAAATTTTTGAGTTTAGATAACATTCAAGAGCTATTGTGTAATATCTTCTTTGAACGCATAAAATATCCGATCAGGCCGTGAAAAAAAATCTATTGCCTAAACATACAACGTTATCTCTCTGTAAGAAAGAACATATTTATAAGTGGTCTCCTATGCCTGCTTGACCTTTCGAAATACCAAGAATTAGCGACGAATGTGAACCATATTACTTCCATAAATCCAACAAAAATAAATGGTGGAGAAATGCACTCAGTTGCATACATTGGCCAGCATAAACACATGGATTTGCCTAACTAAAAACTTTTGAATTTAGGTAACATTCAAGAGCTATTGTGTAATATCTTCTTTGAACGCATAAAATATCCGATCAGGCCGTGAAAAAAAATCTATTACCTAAACATACTGCTGTGGTCTGGCACCCCGGGTTTCGGAAATTTAAATGTGTATTTTTATTTATTCCAAATCAGCCTTGTCAAAACAATGTTAGAGTTTCCACTATTCTTATTTTTGTTAAGAATTTTGTTTTAATTGTTAAGAATTTTGATTTAATTGTTAGAATCATTTTATTTGGACAGTTGTGTATATTAAATTTCATTTATTTGTACATTTTGCGTACTCTTGTATTGTATAGTTTATTTGCTAGTTTTTTCTTAGCGTTGCGCTGTGCGTTGAACGCACGAGTTTGTATATTTCACATATATGCGATGTTACCCGTGAGGCCCCGGAAGAGTTATCAGATAGACGAGCCCGCGTATTGTTGTTTAGTTTTTGGTTACCGTTAATGGTAATCCTTTTCAGTTAAGATGTAGTTCGTTGTTGTATTTAAAATCGTCTATCTAGTAATTCGGTTAATTTGTATTTCTGTATTTGTGCACATTACATGTAAGGCTTTTTAATTATATTCGTTTTAGAAGCAAGCGCGTTTAGAGTTTAAATTTTCCGTTTTTTTTGTAGTCATAATTAATTTTATTTTATCACCTCGGGGTAGGTGAAGTGAAGCTGTGAGCTTGTTTTAAATTTCATTGTTAATTTTGCTTGTTTCTTTACGTCATTTTGAATTAAATTTTTAGTTTGCCTTGAATTTTTAAAGCCACGTGGATTTTTTGTGGTATTGAAAGTCCTTCTAGAACGAATTCACCATTTTGTTTGCTAAAGGAATTTGCATTGTCCTTTTTAAATTGTAGAATCTTATGCAGGTTTGTTTTATGCCAGAATCTTATATTCATGGTTTTAATTTCCCCTGTAAATTGTATCAAATGTTTTTTTTCTCTTTTTTTTAAAATAAATTTAATGATTGTTAATATCATTTTAAAAATCACTAGTTCTTTTATTTTTGAATCTGCCATTTCAATTTTTGGGAATTTTAATGAAAGTCATTTTTGCAACAGCCCACTATTAATTTTTAAAGAATTTTCTCTGAGATTTAAGAATCTCTGGCGCCCTTTTAAATTCATTTTTGCTGAGCTAGCTAAATTAATTTTGTCATTTTTAATTTCTCTTTACTTATATGCATGGACCATCAGTTCACAGCAATACGTTATCTTTCTGTAAGAAAGAACATATTTATAAGTGGTCTCCTATGCCTACTTGACCTTTCGAAATACCAAGAATTAGCGACGAATGTGAATCATATTACTTCCATAAATCCAACAAAAATAGATGGTGGAGAAATGCACTCAGTTGCATACATTGGCAAGCATAAACACATGGATTTGCCGGGAAAAAGTAATTTTATATATACGAAATGACCATCTACGCACGAACGTTTTGGCGTTACTATTTGTATTTATCACATTATTTTTCTATATTTTAATATAATAAGCAATTTGTAATTGAGATTCAATGCCACAATAAATTTAATTTAAAAAATATGAAGGGAAAATAGTATCTTCTGTAGGTATACATGGAAATGACGGTAGGAACGGTGATAACTTTATTTTTAGTTTAAGTTTTAATCATAATCAGTTGCATACATTGGCAAGCATAAACACATGGATTTGCCTGGAAAAAGTAATTTATATATACGAAATGACCATTCTATGCACGAACTTTTTTGCGTTACTATTTGTAGTTATCACATTATTTTCCTATACTTTAATATAATAAGCGATTTGTAAATTAAATGCAATGCCACAATAAATTTAATTTAAAAAATATGAAGGGACATAGTCTTCTGCGGGTGTACATGGAAATGACGGTAGAGGCAGTGATAACTTTATTTTTAGTTTAAGTTTTAATCATAATCACTCGCATACATTAGTAAGCATAAACACCTGGATTTGCCAGGAAAAAATAATTTATATATACGAAATGGCCATCTGCGCACGAACACTTTTTTGGCGTTACTATTTGTATTTATCATATTATTTTTCTGTATCCTACCAAATTTTATCAAAATCGGAAAGATCAACTTGGCTGTCTACGGAATGCGGAATACGGCTCAGGCTGCAATCTTAAGAGAATATTAAGAAGACCTGACCCGTACCAGTTACTAAATTAAATCAAGCAAGAGGGGTTTAGATGTTTGTTGTTGCATGTGGATCTTAAACTATCTAAAGGTCACTGTATCATGCAAGGCAAAACTTGAATTTTGTGCTAATCTTTCTCAAAATAAATGGGAATTTAAGCCCAATAAATTCTTGATTATTTATGCAACCGAAAATAGAGTAGCTAACACTTAAATGTTAATTAAAAATGATTGGGGAACAATTCTAAATTACATATCGCTAGGTATAGAGTACTTGTAGTTTCGGTTGCATATGCAATCGAAGATTTGTAGAGCTTAGATTTGCATTTAATTTAAGAAAGATGTTACACAGGTTACTCAAGCCTGGTAACAGATTTTGCATTTTATTTTGTCATTATCAATATCAATTATAACATCAATATCATTATGAGAAAAAAAAAATTGATTTAGAGGGGATTGGAAATATGAGGGATGACACTTCAGCTGCGCCATTTAACATTTACATTCCTATTTACGTAAATATCGCGTCTTCTACATTTGTAATAAAGAAGATAAACATAATTAAAAACAATTAATGTCATTTGCAGTAAATGCTAAATCGTAAGAAGATCCACGATAAACTTGTAGGTTTCAAAAATGACATTAAAAATTAACATATGACCCGATTCGCTTATTTGCGCCCTCTGACGAGACTCCAAACGAATTTCTGACGTTTGCAGACGCCACACAGTGGACCGGGCCAATGTAATCAGGCGGACATCGGAGCAAAATATAAATTCTGGATTTTTTCACATTTAGCGCCGATTTCATAATTTTGATTATATTTTCTATGTTATAGTAAAATCTTAGATCTCTATCACTGCTATATTTCTTTGTAAAGCCCCTCAAAGTTGATCATGTTCGGCTGTCAAAATGAACTGTATTGAACTGGGGGCGGTTTGAACGCATTTTTTTAAACTTTTAAAACAAAAATCACGTAATTGTCTTAAAGTATTATATATTTACGTGTTTTCTCAACTTGTTGGTATACAATTTAGCAGTATTTAAAAAAAGTTTTAGCCTTTTATGATATTTCAAAGTCGAGATTCTTTATTTTCATAAGTTACAAGTTTAATGATTAAAATAGTAAAATGCTCGCATATGCCCGCACTTTTTATCACACAGTTAGAAACTAAAACAATTTCAGGTTGCCTTCATGTAAAAAAAATCTGCTACTTTTTGCTACTTTGAAAGTTATTTTACATTGTAGCTAAACTGCACGGTCATTTAAAATACTATTGTTCCTCATAATGACAGGTGTCATTATATATTATGTCATATATATGTCATTTTTGTATGTTTGCGATTTAGCAATATCCACGGTTATTATTTAATATTCAAAAGAATTTCAAAAGATCAAAACCAGTGCAAATAAGTGTTCAGTTCTTCAGTTTTCAACATTCTTTTCCATTTTTCCAAAAATCAACTAATAGTGTTTGAAAATGGAAAACTTTAGTACGAATAATGACGAATAATTTTATTTTTGTAAAAATTCTTTTCGTTATGGTTCAATTATTTCATTTTACAATCTTTACATTTAAGAGGAAAATTGTCTTGTTCTTCATGGCGCAATATGTTTTCGACTGTTTCATAAAGTTGCTTGCAATGTGATATGTATTGGATTCATATCCATGCGGATTGATGTAAAAGTTAACCTGACTTCGTGTTGTTACCATTTTTCAAATCAGGTTGATTATTATTTGGGTAGCTAGTTCGTAATCGTTCGCTATCATAGCAATTAATCAACACATCGTGATGTAGCGATTTTTTTATTATTTAAAATTTATAACACTTATGTTCGTTTACGTTTCGACAACATAGTTGTGCTTTTCAAAAAAAAAATCTTGTGGTTCAATTATTTCATTTTACAATCTTTACATTTATGTAGAAAAAATTTCTTGTTTTTCATGGCACAATATATTTTCGATCGTTTCATAAAGTTGCTTGCAATGTGGTACACGTTGGATTCATACCTGGTACGGATTGATGTAAAGATGGTGTTGTTAATATTAATACTGTTCGCTATCAGTTCTCGTCCAAGACTGTTTAACTTGTGATTACTTTGAAGTATGTATGTCTTTATTCGTTGCCAATTATTTGCTTTACACCAATTACCTACTGCATGTGTAGTAGATACTGCTTCACTTTTGGCAAAAATATTTAAAAGTGCTTATTATGTTGCAAACTACTACTATTTATTCTTAACGTTTTATTATCAAAAGGTGGTTATTCTGTTAACAGATTCTTTTGAAATATATTATGCCACCTCTAGAGAATATATTACAACATACCGAACATATTTTATAAATCTAGTATTATTGAAATTAGAGAATGTGAGTTACGCCGTCCGATGTCCGGGTCGGCCCATAAGAGCGGTCCACTGTGCGCCAGTTAAACTAACTCGCCGACTCGTAAATAGTGCCGACATCTAACGTCGTTGTATTTGTCTTCCGTCAATGGTAGTAATTGTAGGATACGAGCATAGGTGCGCTTTGTAGTTTTACATCGCTCGTTTACAACTGCAACAGTTCGCAGTCCGGCAACGCAACGGAGCGAATATGCATACAGATGACCGGTCGCGCGCGGGCAAAACAAGCGGACAGAAGTGTTTACGGCCCGCAACGGACATACACGTAAAGAATGCCACCTCTAGCGGACCGGGATGCTGGCATCTGACCGCGGTTTTATCCGTATATATATATACATACAAGTATGTATGTATAGGAACCTAGGTTTGGTGGTGTGTTGTATGTATTATCGCACCGAATCATCCGTTATTTCTCACGAGTGTACTATCTTTAACGTCCTCACATTATACTGCACAGTCGCAAGTATACTATATGTTCGTATATACACGCGGGAAAGTTGGTACCTGCAGATATACGGACTAAAACATTAGCGATTTTTGAAGATAAGTCCGTAGTGGACTTGCGTAGCGATGTTTGCTAGTAATTTCAACGGTTTTATTGCTATTATGCTAGTTATATTGTGGAATGGGATATTAGGAAAGTTATTGTTGCATAGTAATGTGGCAAATACAGTCTTGAATCATTAAGACGGATCCTACAGCGAAGCAAAGCACACTCAAAAAAAGGAATTTCAACAAATTTCTTCCACTTCTTCTTTTGTGGAATTGAATATACAGGGTGTTTCAAACCACTCGTCCACTACCTTTTTCTCGCGATCTATTGCAGCTAGACTAATGCGCCAAAAAATTTAATAACAAAACCCTACCTAAAGAATCATTCCAAAATATTTTTAACTTCCGGAAACGTTCCATTATACCGGAAATGGATAGCAACTTTCTTATTTTAAATGGAATCATATGTTTTTTCTTATCTCAATAAATTCTACAGATTATTTGAACACAATTTCCACTAAAGTTCTCTATCCCTAAATTCAACCGTTTTTGAGATATTCACGATTATGTCAAAATTTTGACGTTTTCATCTCTTTCGAAAACATACCATATTTTGTAAACCATTAAAGGTAATGATCTCATTTTACTAGTATCCAAGAAAAATAGTTGTTCCTACCAAATTCTGTCAAAAGAACCACTAAATTGTATACAGAGTGTTCATAAATCGATTGTCAATTCCAATACATTTAACCTTAGAAAATTAATATTTTTCAAATATAACATTATATTTCTAATTATACCATACAATGTAGAAATAAAATCTCCGTCGATAAGTATAAAGGATTCTTATACCTATTCCTAGTCGTTTTCAAGATATCAACCATTATTTACTCGGGTATGAAAATTTTAGTACATTTCTTGCAGTAGGCTATGAAAATGACAAGTAGGTTTGACAATCATCAAAGCAGTGTTACTCTACTTCATCATTAAGATCTAATTTTTTCCATTGCTGATCCATGGTTATAACGTTGAGGTTGATAGGAGTATTATAAAAGATATTTTACATTTATTGCTTATGTTGAAGGGAATAGATGATACTCAATAATTTAAAGATGCCAGATAAAATGATGGTACATATTACATTAAAAAAAAAAAACAGTTCACAAAATAATCATAAAAAATTTATTGCACTTAATGTAAAATAACTAAATAAAAATAAATCAAAATGTCTGCCGTTTCTTTCTATACATCGCTCTATTCTGGCCTCAAAGTTCTTATGAACTCGAATTAGTTCTTCTCTGCTTATGGATCTACACGTTTGTCTTATTCTCATTTTCATTTCTTCCGCACTTTGCGGACAATTTTGATAAACAATATCTTTCACCCTTCCCCAAAAATAATAATCTAAACATGTCAGGTCTGGTGATCTAGCTGGCCATGAAATTTCGGATCCTCTCTCAATCCATTTATTTGGAAACATTTCACTTAATTTTTTTCTCACATGTACAGCAAAATGTGCAGGACAACCATCCTATTGGAACCACATATTTCTTCTTGTTTCTAACGGTAGGTACGTTTTCGAGGAGCACTGGCAATTCATTTGTTAAGAAATTGCTGCACACATTCCCGTTTACCGTTTCTTCAAAAAAGTAGGGTCCAATTATTTGGTCACCAAGGATGCCGCACCACGTGTTTATGCTCCACACATTTTGATTATCAAGTTCTTGCATCCAGTGTGGATTTTCGTGTGACCAATAATGTAAATTATGATGATTTACTTCACCATTACTTTTAAATGTTGCTTCATCTGACCACAATACCTTTTCAAAAAATTGAGGAGCTGCAATTAATTTTGTTTGTGCCCATCGATATAAACGGACCCTGGCCTGGAAGTCGCCGTCACGTAATTTTTGACGAAGCGAGATGTGGTACGGGTGCATTTTGTGGTCATTAAGAACTCGCCATACGCTCACATGGTTAATTCTAATATGCCGAACAATTTGCTTGCCCTTGTTGTGGTTTTTGCGCACAGTTCCTGTTTTTTGCACACAGAGAGCTAAACGAGAGAATATCTTACGCGTAAACTGTCGTCCCTACTTGTCATTTTCATAGCCTACTGCAAGAAATGTACTAAAATTTTCATAGCCGAGTAAATAATGATTGATATCTTGAAAACGACTAGGAATAGGTATATGCATCCTTTATACTTATCGACGGAGAATTTATTTCTACATTGTATGGTATAATTAGAAATATAATGTTATATTTGAAAAAAAATAATTTTCTAAGGTTAAATGTATTCGAATTGACAATCGATTTATGAACACTCTGTATACAATTTAGTGGTTCTTTTGACGGAATTTGGTAGGAACAACTATTTTTCTTGGATACTAGTAAAATGAGATGATTATTTTTAATGGTTTACAAAATATGGTATGTTTTCGAAAGAGATGAAAACGTCAAAATTTTGACAAAATCGTGAATATCTCAAAAACGGTTGAATTTAGGGATAGAGAACTTTAGTGAAAATTGTGTTCAAATAATCTGTAGAATTTATTGAGATAAGAAAAAACATATGATTCCATTTAAAATAAGAAAGTTGCTATCCATTTCCGGTATAATGGAACGTTTCCGGAAGTTAAAAATATTTTCGAATGATTCTTTAGGTAGGGTTTTGTTATTAAATTTTTTGTCGCATTAGTCTAGCTGCAATAGATCGCGAGAAAAAGATAGTGGACGAGTGGTCTGAAACACCCTGTATATTGTTGTTTTGAATATTATGATATACCTTGGATACCTAGAAGGACTTTACATTATCCTAATACCGGCGTTGTACTTTTGCTTTGGGGTGTTTGATGTTGTAGGTATTTTGTATAGTTTTTGTTTAAAGCCTCTGGAACAAGTCAGAAATTTCTGATTTCACAGATACATAAACAAAAAGCTCACGTAGCACCGCTAAATCTGACTCCTACACATTACCGTAAAGTTATCTCGACAAAATTTGTCCTAAAATTAAGAAGTAACTTCAATTTTGAGTGATATTTAAGGAAAAAAAATACGTATTAGCCACAGAAGAAAGCTTGTCAACGTTGTTTCTAGAAATGGTAAGAAACAAACAATGTGTGAGGTATTATTACTATTTAATTTTTTCGTGGCAGCTATTCTTTTTTCTTTACCTAGCCCCTTTACACCACTCCGATTAGATTTGGTCGAATGGTATTGAAACCATCTGGAACAGAAGTATGAGACAACTTTCTTTGTTATATTGGGGAATTTATATTTTATTTTCAAGTTTATCATTATAAAAATTAATTATCCATACCTACTGGACAAAATATTACTGAAATATTACTGCTAAAATGTTGGTAAAGTATCAGCCTGATATTGAAAAAATTGGAAGTAAATATATGCATAAATAGAGTTACAAAGAAATGATGGAAAATACAGGTCCATGCAACTACAAAAAAAAATCTTCAAAAATCGCCTCTAATGGTAACTTCTTCCGCATTTTCTTGTCCAAATTTCTAAACGACATTGTACTTTCCGTTGTTTCTTCATAATAAATAGCTCTGGTATTATTAAGAACCTGTCAGATCCACGGACTGTTTGTTAAATTGATACACGTAAGACGTATATAAAATAAACAGGAATTATAGTTAAATTAATACATAAGCGTACTTGAAATTTGAAATAAATAAAAGTTATTGTTAGATTGATTTCGTATTTGATATAACTCTTAATATCAAGTGTTTTAGAATCAAAAAATTATTTAATTTAGCTTTAAAATAATCTGATAGTCATTTGAAAAATAAGGAAAAGTTCATTAGATTAAAAAACTTTAACAAAACAATTATATTTGAGCTAAATACATTTTCTTTTCGTCCAATCTTTAAATATAAAATATATTTGACTTTTAATATATTTATATTTATTTTCACCAAAAAAAATTTCAAATGCATCCATTTTCAGTTTCCGTAGAAAAGAGTTGCTCTAATATCATAAATATCTATATGATGTACACGCTCGTGATATTTTCTCAGTTTATAATTAACTAATTATCTTTTTAACCTTTCTTTACGCTTTAAAAGGTATTTGAAAAAGTAAAACCGGACACCTGCATAAAATATAAATTAATCGTCGCAAGTGAGCAATCATTCCATTACAAAATACATAAACATAATCTTTAATTGTCAGGCACCGACTGCGTACAATCTACTATCTGCGAAATAAATCCATCAGAAGACCTTGCACATCACCGCTCGTAATGTGCGCACTTAGCAGTTATAGCAGTCCAGCGGAATATTATTAAAGCGAAACACAATTAAAACGCTCCTGTGTATAGGTAAAAGATACACAAACAATCTTTTTCGTAATAATTAATGCACATCTTCAAGGTTGGTGCTCGCGATCGACTCATAATGTCTCTGATGTTAGATGATGATCCATCCGTCTTAATAACAATAATAATAATAATAATGGTGAAACCGGAACTTGCACAAACAGATCATCAGAGTTAATTTAGTATAATGTGGTTATACGAACACTGACATGTATGCATGTTATGATGTTTTGCAATGACTTTTTTTATTCGTACTTCTTTCTCCCGTATTTGTCAAGTACGCTCAAGGTTGTGCTTCATGCTAAATCGATTCGATGTATGCGATTTTGTGAAGCACCTTATTCATCCAAAGTGAATATTCCTTTGATTTAGTAAAATTACTTTTTCCGTCTGGAAAATTAATAATATTTTCCAAACAAAAATATAAAATTGCAAGAAGAAAATTATATAAAAGTTGTTTAAGGAATGATATTTAATACAGGATGATTCTCAATATATGCGACAAACTTTAAGCGCTGATTCCTGGGGTTATTTTGATTATAAAAGTTCATAAGAACATATGTCCAAAATCGCTTAGTTCTAAAGTTTTACAATGTTTAATAGTAAGTTAATATACTTAATGTTTTTATTATAATTTAAAAAATAATTAGTAAACAAAATTAACTTTATACTAACTGTTGAAAATGACCGCCCCAACTGCAATACAAGCTTCTATCCTCCGTCGTATTGACTGGCGAGTCCATTCTAAAAAAAAACAGGGGTATTTCGAAATGTTTGAAAAGCTGCGATAATACGATTTCTCAGTTCATCGACATTTTTAATGGGAGTCGTATAAACTAATGATTTAAGGTGATCAAAAAGATAAAAGTCCAAAGAATTTAAGTCTGGAGACCGAGGAGGCCACAGTTGTGGACCTACCTGTCCTATCCACCGATCTGGATACGTATTGTCCAAAAACTCGCGAGCAACTAAACTAAAATACGTTGGAGCACCGTCATGCATAAAATACATTTGTAATCTTAATTACAACGGAACTTCTTCCAGCAGTAGTGGTAGCTCCTCTTCAAGAAGATTGCGATATACCTCGCCATTTAAACCGCATCGGTAAAATTAGGACCTATCAAGTGATCTCCCAACAAATTCCGGCCCGCACATTGACATGAGAATTCATGTGGATGACGGGCATTCACTACAGATTCGTGCGGATTTTCTCGCCCATATTGATTTTATCTAAAATTAAAAATCGCGTTTCTAGAGAAAGTAGCCTAGTCGTGAAGAATATTGAGCCAAAGTCAGGATTTGTGCGTTTTGTGTTGCATCCATTGAGAAAAAGCCACTCTTCGCGCAAAATCTGCCGGCAAAAGTGCCTGCCCCGTGAATGTGAATGATACAACAATTGTCTTTCAATATTTCTCAAAACTGTGCCTGACTAAATGTTAAAGAAAGACGCAATTTTCTGGTGCTTGTAGTAAGATGTTCCTCAATTTCATTTAGTACCATTTCTTCAACTTGTGGAGTTCTCACTGTAGATGGGTGCTCCGTTAGCAGTCCCCGGTTTTTAAAAATTCCCGTTTCACCTAAGACGTTGGTGAAGACGGACAAATATTGAATGATGCGGGATGATACGGTTCGGGTATCGTTCTTCATAAAGACGTCTAGCAGCACGCGACATTTCCATTGGCAAGCCGTAAATGAAATCCATATCACACATCTTAGCATTCGTGTAATTCATTTAGACAAAGAAACTGGCAATAAATTTGAATGAATACTCTGAGAACTATTGACAAGTATTGAAATGACAAATAAACAATCCCCCTCAACACAATAGTTTTTGAAGAACCAACTGTGATATTATATCGTGTTAGTCATTGTTCATAATTTATTATTAAATTTCAATAACTTTAAAACCAAACCGTTTTGGACATATACTCATAGAAATTTTTATCATCAAAATAACATCAGGAATCAGCTCTTAAAGTTTGTCGCATATATTGAGAATCAACCCTGTATACCAGCTTCGTATGCGTCTATTTTTTTTTTAGGTGATTGTACATTATTCACTACTTCGAGGTTTTCTATATCAATTTATGTTTGGTATCGTTTATATGTTGTGCAACGTCGGATGATTCAAGTCTCCCATAGCAATAACTTGCTATGTGTTCCTTAAACTTAGTTCTGATCGCACGCTTTGTTTTGTCCAATGTAAACCTAATTACAGTCCGCTTATACCGATTTTCCATTGAGATGAATTTATCTTTCGCGTTGGGTTTTGCTCAGCGTAACAAAGTTTTCTAGTCGTGAACTTTGCTTTCTGTTTTTAAAAGCGCTTTTAATCCTAGTAGATGAACACAAAATAGTTCACTTTTAATAATAAGTTATTTTAATATTAAATTTCGTTCGAAGAATTGTCTAAATCACAATAAAATGCTCTCAAATAGTTCATGCCGTCTTTTTACCAAATACAAAATCTCATTCCCTCAGTATATTCCACCCTGTATCTTAGACGTTTAGCATTTCATTTATACACCGTTCTCATACATCAACACGCGATTAATCAACAGCCGCGCAGCCCGCGACGTATATGCAGAGAGCTTAATTAACGTGCGCTGCAACAGAAGATAACGAACAACCGCCACTAATGTGTATAATCTAATGTAGTTTTTTAGGATGACTTAGCCGTGATTAGCATGACTTAGTGGCGGTCACGTTCTTGCTAAATGCTGAAGTTTACGATCCGTTGCGAAGGCAACGGCCACAGATGGATTGTTTTTGTAAATTGATTTAGAGATATTATTCATTTTTCTTAGGCATAGAGTTTGTTGTGTACATCCTGATTCACTTGCTGTAAGAAATTTTAGACTCCAATCGAAATTTCTGATAATTAGAGGACGGCGCTCTTTAGCTTCTTTCACTCCTAATATAAGATGCAAACTTAATTCACAAACTAACTATGGCAGAAACAAAAAAGAGATTAAAAAATAACGTTTTCTTTTTAAAGAGTAATTAAATTTACTAGAAAAAGGAAAAAAAAACAAGTTAGAATTCTACAACCGCATATACTTCGGTTTGGTCAAGCAGTTTTGTATTTTCGCATTCCAAGGTCTTCAAAATAAATAGACAAAACAAAATTATTTACTCCACCACATCATCTCTTAAAGTCGTGGAATTTCTCTTCTTAAATTTAAGTTGCGCAGGTATAAGTTGAATTATTTTGTGTGGTGTGGGGTGTGATGCAGGGCTATGTATGAACGGTGTATCTCAGATTAGGTTTGCTGTTTTTGACAAATAACTACAGACAAGTCTTTCAGTTGAGAAAATAACAAGTTTAATAATAAAAAGCAGCTACAATACAGGGTTTTCCACGGAACTAGCTGGTTAGAAGTTTTCCGGCTTAACGAAATTCCTCAGTTTTAAAAAATGGGGTTTGCAACAATTTGGCACTTACTCTTCTTCTAAAATATTTCACCTTTTTTGCACTTCCGGTTAACCGGAAGTCGCCACGAACTTTGTTATTTTAAATGAACACCATATATATATATTAAATTTTTGAATTAACCATAAAATTCTATGACGATTACCATTAGGTATCTTATACCTATCTTCAACTGTTTCTAAGATATTACATTTTTGTTAAAATTTGACATTTACATTGTTGTATGTAATTGATTAATTCTCATTGATTTAAGTGTCAGAAATCTCCGACTTTGAATAAACAAGTACTAACTATTATTATACCAAAAACGTAGACAAAAAATTCAGTGATTATAACAGGGTGTTTAAAAATTAGTGACATATCCAAGAATTTTGAATGTTGCAAAACTTAATTTTTTCAAATAGAACACCTGTACATTTTCTATTTTGGGATGTACAATTAAATTCTATGCCGATTTGCTGTAGCATTCCCTATACCCATCTCAGTAAGTTTTCTTTAAATTACTCTTTTGTTTATTACCGCTTTCAAAATGGCCGAATAATTTCTATCTGTGGGCCATGACATTAACATACAACAATTTATTATTATTAGTAATTATTATGTATAATCATTGTTTGTTACAGTCGCGTGTTCAGATAAATGCATATTATTATGGAACTTATGAATTAGATAAAGAAAAATTGAAGGAGCTTATTTTAACCTGGATACTTTAAATTTATTTACATCACTGAGAATGCAGGAAGAACTTATAGAGAATTACGGTATTATAGGAATTTTTTCGGCTAATATATCTAATAAAATTCAGAAAAACTTTGAAATAATACATTACACAGATTACACACTGTAGCAAACTTCGGTACACTACCAAGCAAGATTTAATGATTCGTGTACGAGAACGTTTGATGAATTAGACCCAGTTGAAGTGAGAAAAAGTATAAGCGACACATTAAGACGTCGAATAATAAAAATGCTTGGACGTAAAGGAATTCACATTGAGCATTTTTTTTTGATGCTCTATGTCATGGTCAGGTAATGCTTGTAAATGGCATTTGTTAAGTATGCATGTATCTAAATATTCTTCATAAAAACCTTTATAATTTTGAAAATACTTTACCATATCAAAAGAACTTTAAAACATTTGGTCTGACAAGCACACGACGTTTTAGTGAAACAATTTTGTTATGTTGTCGTCGTTATCGTTTATGCCATTCCTTAATTTGAAACAAAGCTATTAAGGAAATCATTTCAAAATTTTCTGGATTCCGTTTAGATATATTAACAACAATAAATTCATTTAATACATTGAATTCTCTATAATTCTTCCTGCATTCTCAGTGAATCTAAATAAATTTGTAGTATCTAGGTTAGAATTATTTATCCATATTATCATTATCTAATTCATAAGTTCCACAATAATATTCATCGATCTGAACACGCGGCGTGTAAACAAACAATGATTATAACAATATTATAATAATAATAATAAAATTGTTAATTTAATGTCATGCCCACCAGATAGAAATTATCGCCATTTGAAAGCGGTAATAAACAAAACGAGTAATTAAAAGAAAAACTACTAAAGATGGGTATAGGAATACTACAGCAAATCGGCATAGAATTTAATTGTACATCCAAAAATAGAAAAATTACAGGGTGTTCTATTTGAAAAAATTAAGTTTTGCAACATTCAAAATTCTTGGATATGTCACTAATTATAAACAACCCGTATAATGTCACTGAATTTTTTTTCTACGTTTGGTAAAACAATGTTAGTACTTGTTGATTTCAAAGTCGGAGATTTCTGACACTTAAATCAAGTGAGAATTAATCAATTACATACAACAGTAAATGCAAAAATTAACAAAAATCGTAATATTTAGAAAACATTGAAGTAGTATAAGATACCCTAATGGTAATCGTCATAGAATTTTATGCCTAATTCAAAAATATAAAATATATAGTGTTCCATTTAAAATAACAAAGTTCGGGCACTTCCGTTAACCGGGAACTGCAAAAAAGGTAAAATATTTTAGAAAGAAAGTAAGTGCCAAATGTGCAAACCCCAAATTTTTAAAACCGAGGATTTCGTAAGCCGAACAACTTCTAACCAGCCAGTTCGTGGAAAACTCCTGTATATGTCAACTGTAACTCCTTTATTTTCTATACACACTCCCCTCTTCGTTTCATGTTATCGAAGGTATTCTTTAAATGAATGTGTAATTTTGCTCACAGACGTTAAACAGCTAAGCAAGTTCTTCAATTGTATCAAGATGATTTGTAAATACCTATTTTTTGGTGTGTATTATATATGAAATAAATCCATACTTGTCAAATCGGCAGATCCTATCTCTGCGAATATACCTGTGCGAGTTCATCATCAATGGCATTTGATTTAAAAATGGTGCTGTGAGTGCTTCAATTAAGAGAAACAATTATGAAATAGAGCATAGGATAGGGGAAATAGATTGCTCACTACAGCAGGTCTTTCGAAGTGAATATCAAACGAGGAAGTACTTATTGAAGATGAAATTTTCGAGAATGCAATTCAGGATGAAAGAAGTTACCATGATTACTTCTTTCAATTAATGGACTGTCATGAAGAACATAAGGAGTAAGACTAACTTATGGTGCTTAGAACAATGAAAGAGAAATTGTTGTAAAGACCATCAAACCGATTTTCTCACTTAGGGAACTGACCACACCTTAAGCCGAGATTAGGCGTAAATTCTATTTAAGAAAGTGCTCAATATGTTAAAAAATCATCAGTAACTACATTAGTGCTTGAATACAAACTATAAGGCAAAGTACGACTCTTTTCTACCTCATAGATAAGCAGATAGATCTGGGCTACATTACATGTGACGCTATCACGGCCCTTAGAAAGGACATCAAAAGGCCTATATTGCCCAATGTAAGTGATGGATTTTTCCAATTTTTTTTTTTTTGGAACCGACCAAGACCACTAGTTCATTCGAAATGTCCTCAAAGTTTTAGAAAAACTGTTTGATATATTTGGGATTTCCAAAGCGAATCATTTCCATCGTGGGACGCTTCTATCCAGTAAAGGATTCTGTGAAGAAGACCATTAAAATTGATGCATATTGCCTCCAAACGCCGAGATCAACTGGACAAGTCGAATGGCATAATAAAGCTGTATGCAGCGTTAACTAAGATGAACAGAACAACGAAAACTTTGGAATTTTTGCCCCTGCCTAAGGTTCCTTAGCATTGAACGCAAACAATTCAGAAGTCGAAAAATACAGTCCAGCTGAAATCATGTTGTTAAATTGAATACCAACCCCAGTTCTTGAATTAGAAAAATAACTCGAAGAGAATTAAAAGTCGAGATTTAGGAAAGGCGAGAGAATGTTCGAACAGGAGTTCCAAGAAAACATACGAGAAAACAAAAATTGCAAGATAGATACGACAAGAAAAGAAGAAAATCATCACAAAGACTCCAAGGTGATTATATATCCATACATAAAACCGGACCTAGTGCTGTAATCCGAAAATGGATAAGGATTGTTAGTCCATAATCAAACTGCCTAAGGTGTTGGACAGACTGATCGTTATTGGTTACCGATATTCCAGGCTTCCAGTTGACAATCCGAAACCGATAAGAAGTGTTTACGCACCGGAAGGGATCAAGCCGTGGTTCGTAATACAGATTTGGAAGAGACATGTCAGAAAGATGCCCAACTGGTGATGACTCAGCGACTTGGACGAGATAGAAGCCGGGCTTTGGTTGAAGACGGAACATTGAGAACAATGTTCAGGAGAGGCCGAGCTGTGAGCATCGTGCTTATTAGAGCTTTGACGTGTTTCTACAGAATATCAAATAAATAGATCCTTTTAAGGCTTATGGGCATAATCATAGAAAGTTGGGGTTGCTATGGAAAGCTTAATCCGATGCTTAAGGATTGGTTCGCCCTCACCACTGCTATCTTTCAAACTATCCGTTTAAGTGGTCTACCACTCTGTTGTCGGACACCAGCCCTTCTTTTACGAAAATTTTGCCCCTGATTCTTGTATAAGTTGGCTGCAAACTGGCTATATACTGGAAATATGGAAATTATTACCCGCCGAATTCTCCCATAAAGAATCACCACCATTCTTGCATTTCTAATTTATAACCACCACTAAAGTATGATTGATAATAAAACTTTATGATGTATTGTAAGTTGGAAGTGTCAAAGCCAAAAAGACTCTTTATATTTGTAACTATCAAGTGATATTTTGAATAAATAACATCATGGCGTGTTTAGAGGTAATTAAAAAATTGCGTCTTCAATTGCAGCTACCTCCACATGCACTAAAAGAGCTGCGTGTAGGTTTATTTCTGCGGCGCCATGAATATTTTCACCAAGTCTTCCCCAATAATCTTAAGTATTACCTGCGATTATGACCACCTAGCTACAAAGTGTATAGCTTCAAATTATTCGTACTTAATCGTGTCGTCACTTCGTATTGATTTACAGTTCTGCCAACCCACTTATACGAGCAAACGGGTTAATCCCATTACAGAAAATACGCAAAAATAAGACATCTGAGTCGCAGAGTATTATCGGATAATAAATGAAACAGGATTGTTCTAATGTGTATTGTACGCGGACAATAATAATATGCATGCGTCAGACGAATCAATTTGTTCCTATTTCGTGTGCAGTCTTAGGGAAATATCCGGATAGAAACGAGTGTTCCAGTTCGTTTTTTCACACATTTTAGCTTGTTTAATACATATTACCCCTAATATCGCTGAAAATCTGCCAAGAAGTTTTCATCCTCCTTTTTAAAATATAAAAAATAACACTACTTGTTATAAAATTCTCAAGCTAATCGTTCGCTGAATTCGGGAGATACTATCGTGGAACCTTGTCAAATAATAACGCGTTGTAGTCTCATCATATAGGTTTTTGTAAAACCCCACGCACGAATGTAACAAAGCCTAGAAATCCGAACAACACGTCCCACAATTAATATTAACGACTAATACAGTCAATTGTTTGTATTTTTCATAATGGCGTTTTGTAAGGACATATTTTCTGTTGCTTAATACCTTTTAGGCAGCTGGTATTTGCTTGTAGAATTGTATCGAATCAATGCACGCTGGTGAACATAATGCCAAGGTGATTTTTTTCTTTAAATTCGTCAAACTTAACGCAGTAATTAAAACAATTGTATTATTGCACACCTGAATTCAAATGAAGTGGCACATTGTATATTGATCTAGATACAATCCCTTAGACAGTAACAATTGACAACCGGTAGCTGATTTTGTATGAACGCGCATTCAAGATGATTGCATTCTGTAGATGTCTAACAGTGTGTTAAAAACGGTTGTCGGATATTTTACCCATTATGTACTGGTGAAATAAAACAAAAAAGTCTTAAGTCACATGGCCGCAATTCAATTGTTTTTTTGCATCTAGCGATTGCATATTGTTTTAGTAGGATAAAAATTTTCAAAGAAATTCTGATCGCACATGTAAATTCAAATGTTTATTTAAAGTCAAACTAAAGAAATTGTTCTAACATGTCCACCGTTCATTTCCTGAGCACGCTTCACACCTTCTTTATGAAAAGATCGACGAACATCTTTCGAAATTCCTGGAGTGCCTCCGATTTCCTCGCAACAATTTCGATCGTTGCCTGAGTGCTTCCAAATTGTTTACAGATTCGTGCGTACACTAATTGTTTAGGATGCCTCCAAACAATGAAGTCTAGAGGTGTCAGGTCAGGGGACTAAGGAGCCATGCAGTTGGTCCAACGCCGTCCTATCCATCTCTAGTTTGTAATTTTGTTTAAGAAATTTCTAACTACGATGGAAAATGCGCAGGAGCTCCACCCGTGCCATAAACCACAATATTTAATCTGTTAAAAAGTGGCACGTCTTCCAACAAAACGGTAATTCATTTCTTAAAACATCGTCAAGTATACTTCCCCGTTAACGATTCAGGGAGAAATACTGACCAATTAAACAGTCTCCAAAAATGCAAGCCAAACATTTAGCGAACAAACGGTTTTGGTGATGCAGTTCAAACAACAGCATGGGGATTTTCATCTGCCCAGGACGTGATTGTTATGAAATTGTCTCTTGTAACCCAGCTCTCGTCACTAAATAAAATCTGTGTCGCAAAATTAGGAGTTTTGCCAGCTTCGTAAAAGCCAATGAACAAAAAACCCTACGTGCATCATAATCGTGAGGAACAAGAACTTGCACGCGTTGAATGTGGTAGGGATAGAGCTGCTGTTCCCGCAGAATTCTCCAAATGAGAGGATGACTGACGTGCAGTTCTGCGGCAAGTCTTCGGGTGCTAATAGTTGGTTGTTTCTACCCGTTTCAAAATATTAATTCTACTGCGGGAGAAGAAACTGATCTAGGTTACCAGAACCACCATTAATTTTAAATGAACAGTTTCGGACAGCCGAATATGAAGTCTTGAGAAAATCTTATCATCGGTAACAACCGATTTGGAAATTCTCGGCATACATGCGCCGTGCTTCAGTGGGCATACCATTCGCACGACCGTACATAAAATGCATATCGGCCATTTCTGCATTTGTGTACTTATGCATAATTTTGAGAACAAAAAAGAAATTGACGCAAATGATAAAAATCTGATGACAGATGTCGACAGAACTAATTTTAAGTCACAATCAGTTGTTTGACAAAGGAACTATTCTCAAACCGAAAAATGTTTTTTTTTTTTATTTTAAAATATGCAATCGACTATATGTCAAAAACAGTTGAATTGCGGACCCATGTTGACTAAGACTTTTTTGTTTATTTCCACCAGTACTATAATTGGGTAAAATATCCGACAACCTTTTTTTAACACACTCTATATTCAATTATTTAATGCCGAAATGCTGTTTATTATCAGAACTAATCAATATCAGGACGGGTGCTCTTATAGAGTAGTAATCTTAATTTGAAATAATACAAAGAATAACCGTTGCCATTTTTAAATGTAATGATGGTAACAAGAAGGTTATCGTTTCAGTCGTTCCAACATTATAAAGATAAACCAGTGAGACAACATACACTAAAGCATTCGCAGATACCAGCATACATAGATATACCAGTAGGAGATATAGACCTCAGTTGGCAACAGGTACAGATTCCCATAACCGTTACAATAAAATCTTATTATCACATTTATATAATTTGCTACGAAACATCCGTATACTTACATCTGATGTGCATATGTAAGTATCTATAGTACACTGTTGCATATATGGGAATGAGCTCTCAACTAAATGCACACGCAGTTGTCGCCGATCGCAATCGCGTTATCTTTCGTCAAGACTTATTTTACATTAGTTAGTTAATTACGTCTCCGCTTTATGTCGGCGATAAATAAACGATTCTCTATCGTTATTCATTGGCACTGCTTTTGAATATTGCCCGCAATAACAGCAGTGTTGATTGCGCTATAGTATAGAAATATAGCTGTCTTTATTTCTGCGGGACGCGCAAAACCATTAGCGATTCGCGGCAGTAGTAATTATATCAAAATTCATGCAACATTAATAAATGCGGTGACGTGCGTACGAGTGATTTGTTGTGTGCATTTACAATTCAATAATACTGGGAAAACGAGGAAGAAATAGTGTGGATGTGTCTTGACGTTTTGTCTTGTTAATTAGTGAAATAAAATACCACGTGTCGACAATGTATAATTAAGCGAAATAAAAGCAAACGGACTTTCTCTTTAAGCATTTAATGTTTATTTATCAGTTCCCATGATCATTAAACAACAATTTATCCACATATAAATAAAAATCTCTGGGAATAAAAGGGGATTTAAAAAGGTTTTCATTCAAATCATTACTTATTCTTTGTCAAAGCAACACGGCCCTAATAAAGAGTAACTTACCAAAAGCATGGAGATTGAAATCGCGCTTGATATACTAGTTATACAGGGTATTCCACGTAACTGGTTCATTAAAAGTTTATGATGTTCTATTATTTACTTATATTTGAGATTTTGGCACCAGTATCTGTTCGATTGAAACTATAAAATGCAAAATACCTTAACCAAAATATCACTTCCGGTTGACCGGAAATGGATGTCAACTTTGTTATTTTAAATAGAATGATATAATTTTTTATTCATTTTTGGATTCTACAACTATAAATACGTCAGTTTTCATTAGCTATTCCTATAGCTACATGTTGCCGTTTTTGAGTTATTTAAGTTTTTCTTTTTTTTTAGTCATAATCATTTCATCATTGAGAAATTAATATCTCGGTTAATACTGCAAGTAGAGACTCCAAATTTGCTATGTTATGAATGTAGATATAACTCTAAGAAACGGTAAGCACACTTTACATTCTAACATACAGGTTGTTCAAAACTGAGGAACAAAGTGACATATTTTCATATGCAGAAAACTCATTTTTTTTAAATAGAACATCCTGTATTTTAATTCGAAATTAGGAAGTAAATATCATCCCCTATCACTTTATATGAGCATTCCCTATACCTATCTTTAATAGACTTTGAGATATGAACGACTTTTTGTTAAACAGACTAAGTATTCTTTTTTTTTAAATAGAACGCCCTGAATTTTAATTCGGAATTAAGAAGTAAATATCATCCCCTATCACTTTATATCAGCATTCATATACCTATCTTTAATAGATTTTGAGATATGAACGACTTTTTGTTAAACAGACTAAGTAGCCCTATCTTTGCGTGTTTGTAGCTGGCTCTGAATGGGATTAATGTCAAATTTATTGACTAACCAAAAGTGTTCATGTATATCATTGTAATTACACTTTCGTACAACGCAATATTAATAGAAATGACTATTCGAACAGACATTCTTGTATGGTTATTATATATATAATACATGAATTTGTCGTGAATCCATTTCAGAGCCAGCTACAAACATTTAAAGATAGGGCTACTTAGTCTGTTTAACAAAAAGTCGCTCATAGTTCAAAATCTATTAAAGATAGGTATAGGGCATGCTCATATAAAGTGATAGGGATGATATTTACTTCCTAATTCCGAATTAAAATACAGGGTGTTCTATTTAAAAAATTGAGTTTTCTGCATTTGAAAATATGTCACTTTGTTCCTCAGTTTTGAACACCCTGTATGTTAGAATGTAAAGTGTGCTTACCGTTTCTTAGAGTTATATCTACATTCATAACATAGCAAATTTGGAGTCTCTACTTGGAGTATTAACCGAGATATTAATTTCTCAATGATGCAATGATTATGACTAAAAAATAAGAAAAACTTAAATAACTCAAAAACGGCAACATGTAGCTATAGGAATGGCTAATGAAAACTGACGTATTTATAGTTGTAGAATCCAAAAATGAATAAAAAATTAGATCATTCTATTTAAAATAACAAAGTTGACATCCATTTCCGGTCAACCGGAAGTGATATTTTGGTTAAGGTATTTTGCATTTATAGTTCCAATCGAACAGATACTGGTGCCAAAATCTCAAATATAAGTAAATAATAGAACATCATAAACTTTTAATGAACCAGTTACGTGGAATACCCTGTATAGTGCATCAGTGCTAAGACCCATATTAATCTAGGGCTGTCTGATTTGATAGACAAAGACTACACACAAGCAAACACTCAAAGATCTAGACAGACGAAGCGGCAAAAAGTTCTCCAACAGCTGCTGCGGGAACCACGCAGTGGCGGCTCGTGGTCGGAAACGTAGGGTGTTCACAAAATCAAGAACATGCAAATCTTTAACTAAAATCCAATCATTTTTTTCGTACATGTCCTTCTTAAATTTTCTTGTAAAGTCTCTAAATTTGCCCTTTGTTGTTGTTTGTTTGCGTCAAATTAAGTTCTGGTTTTGGTCTGCCCATATTTTTAACGTGAATTTTTTTGTTCATAACTAAACGAAGAATTAAATTTGTCTTTCATATATTGCACAGTAAAACTGTTTGCATCCATAGTTCTTATTATATATATTGTTTAGTGTTTACTTACAATACTACTTTGTTTGTTTTGTGTGCATTTCATTATCTCTTTTACGTACTGTATATTTCATTTCATTACTTTTTTTACGTACTATATATATTCTTTTTTGTTTGTCGGCTGCACCAAAGCGTATTAGTGGCAGCTTCGCTTTGTCGGCTTTTTGCAGAGGGATTTAACGATGCGGCGTAGTTTTTTTTTGCCAATTTATTTTTGTTTTTCTAAAAAAATCAATTATTATTTGTATCTTTGAGGGAAATGTACGTTTTTTGGGAACAGTTAAAGATTTACGAGTTTAAGTTTGTGATTTTATGTGCGCGGGTTTAATAAACGTATTGCTGTAGATGAAGTACCTCAAACGAAAATTTAAATCAGTGTTTTAAATAAAATAGATAGTTTTTTTTTAACAAATATATTGTCTAATTTCCTTTTTTTTTACAAAGCTAAATTTGAGATATTTATAAATTAACACTAAGTATTTAAATTGTTACAACCATGATTATTGTGTTAATTATATTAACTTTTATCATCTATAATTCTTTGAAAATCTTCTTATACCTAAAACTAAAATATAAAATTAAATTTAATACACACCTGTATTAATTACTCATCTACTAACTGCACGAATGTGATTAAAAATTGAGCACTGGCTTAATATCAGCGACAAATTAATAGATTAATATATTAAATTTTTTAAATTCCAAGCAAAAGAAAACAACACATGTGAGCCACCCAGATATCTATATCACACTGGCTCTCTCGCTCGCACGTAGGAAACAGAGAGCCAGAAAACAAACAAAATACCTGGAAACAAATCCGTCCAATACGGAAAAATATAGTAATAGTGAAATAAATAATGTTATATATAGTCACGAAAATTCTGTTAAAACTTAAAGTATAAAGAAATACACCGTTATCCTAAAATATCAAAACAACTTTCAAATGAAAATAACATTAAATTAAGAAATTTATTCAGATAATTGTTTTTTTTTTTAATAGAAAACTACAGCAGTATGTTATTTAATAAATTAAAATAATTACGCACCCTTAGTTTCATTATAAAACTGTCACTAACAAACAGTATTAGTTCTTATGGTAGTTACGACCTGTGAACGGTGAGTCATTCATAAACAAAACATATATAATATAGTTTATCCGTAAAACACGAAATCTGAACGTTGATGTCGATCGATTTGTTAACGTGACTTGAGAACGCAACGAAAGCGAGCACAGGAGCACACTCAATTTGTGCATCGTTCATATGGAATCTGCCGTATCCCTCCCCACCTCCGCTACGTCCTTCATGCGGCTAGGCATTGGATAAATCAACGTAGTCCCGCCTACTCGGCGCACGTGCTCCATCGTCGGTCGCTTGCTCGGGATGTACAAACATATGTATAGAAAGGAACGTCGCGTCGTTTATTCGTTTCGCTGCGTTATATTTCACGAATATATTAAGATCGAGTAATAGATTTTATTAGTTGTAATCGTTTGTAAACGATTTGTTTAGGGGGTTTACGTGCTCATGTGCTCCTATACAGAAACCGCCACTGGAATCACGCTAAATTTTGAACTGAAATGTGACAGAATCTAGGATATTTCTGGGCATGTTAGAATAACAGCCAAAATCTCAAACCATATTTCTAAAATGGGCAGTGATATATATATAATGGCTTCTAAATTCTTCGACAAATCTTTCAAGATTATCTTAGACTGGATGAAGCACAAATCAGGCAGTCAAAACCAGAACTTTATGCCAGGACATAAGGCAATAAACTTGGAAACTAGTTAGCAAAAAATGACTCTGTAACAATATTCATTGGATCTGAACTAGGTCTGGCGATCTAGAAACCTAGAACCAAGAATGCATGGAAGTTAGGACCCAATATCTTGTACTGAACATACATCACGCTGGTTAGACTCATGATTTCTGGTATGGTGGACAAAGATGCAGTAGTAAAAGGCTATAATTGAGCTTATCAAGATACAGAGGCTTGCGTGTTTAGGAATAATAGGAGCTATGAGAAGCAATGGATTGCCTCTTAGTTAAACCCACTCCTCTCCATTTGATGATATTGGGCGAGGCAACGATGGGGCACCTCATATTGCAAAAGCTACAAAGTGGCAGATATGCAGGATTGGGGCACAGTAATATTCCCCATATCTCAAGTAGCACATTCAGTTGTGATTACCACTGCTATAGGCACAACTACTTCATTGTAGTCAATGTTACGTAATTTTTACTACAATTACAAAAATACTCTCCAAACTGTGGCACTGGTAATACTGCAAACTTCTTCTAAACCCCTCACCACAAACTGCACTAAACTGAACGTACGTTTCGATAGCAAAGTTATCATCATCAGTAGAAACACTGAACTAGTGTCAGTTCAGTCCCGGATTGGCTTTAATTAAATGTGGTAAGTTCTTAAAATTGAAATGAAAGTAGCCACATTAAAGATATGCGAATGGATCCACTATTTGCCTAACCCGTATATGAAATGAAGTGAATTTTTCCATTTCGTAGGAATTCCGTTGGCATTTCGTAGAGTGAACTCCTTTAAATCACGCCAAATGGATGTTTATTGCCTTAGCGACGATATCAGGGAAATTCATGTTCTCGTATCCACGTAAAAATGTATCATCATGACATATGTTGAAGTAGCAAAAATTGCATCGTGTACTTCGATCTGTTGCGAACGTGATCACGTGACGGTAGTCTTACCATTCTTGTTCAATGATCTCTCGGTTATTTTATGATATTGTTTACGAAATAATGCAGCACGTTATTGAAGGAAATTTATAGTTAGACTTCTTTCACTTTAGGTCAAAACAAATAGTATGCTGTTTGAAACTGTCCAAAACGCACTGAGCTTAAATCTTTTACACGTTTAATTATAAAAAAAAAATTGTTATTTAATTTTTGTGTTGTGTTCTTTACTTCTAATTGTTATTATTACATTATTATCATTAGTAGCTTGAACAGTTTTCGTTATATTTAGTTTTAAGCATTAGATAATATCTCAGCATGGTATTTTCTCATTTGGAGAAATGCGATATGCTGAAAGCATACATTGTATGCAGCAAATATTTAATAAGGACTGTCGAATATTATGCAGAACAGTATCCTTTACGACAGCAGCCAGATCGACGTTACTTTCGAAAACTTTACAGACAATTTAGGCAACACGATTGCTTATTTAAGAAGAAAAGAACAAAGAAAAATAACATTATCAACGATGAGGTAGAAATTACAGTGTTAGCATATTTTGAAACCCATCACGAATTTTCGATTAGAGATGTTACTAAGAAATTAGGTTTAAGTTAAGCGTCAGTTCAGAGAATTTAAAAAAAAACGCATAAGTATATCCCATTTAAGTATCGAACCTCACAAACATTACAACCAGGAGATTCGAACAGGAGGTTGGCTTTCTGTGAATGGTTCATTAATTTTTGTGATGAAAATTTGAATGGAGCACAATGTATTTTATGGAGTGATCCAATAGACGGATGTTTAATATGAAGAATGAACACCACTGGTCGCAAGTAAATTTATTAATAATGCGTCCACATGTTAGTAAAAATTATAATTAATAGATTTTATGTAAGTTTCCGTCATTCTTATCCTTGGTTAAGGATTGGTGAAATATGTTTTGGTTGGCTTATCACGCTCAATTTTTTTATTAAACGTCGTTCCTATCAACAAGATTTACCATGCAATCTGGATGTGTAGTAAATTTGCGTCCGTGGAAATATATTGCTACTAGAAAAGTACGCCATCCTAACTTACTTCTGTCTTTATCTTATCACGCGTGCGTCACGCAGCGACGGTACGACGGAATACCATCATAAAACACGGCAGATTATCGGCTACTATCGCCGCATCATCATCGTCCGTACCGTATTTTTCCCCTATCGAACGCCGCTAGATATAAGATGCGTACCCGCACATCTAGTAGCCTTTTGTTTAACGGGATGACTAGCATCGGCAGGTAGATTCGATCTCTGAACGATTGGCGGAGAATTGCGACTGTTTAGTTCGTCGTGTGACTGACGCATGTACTTAGTAGGTAACAACGTATGCATGCACTTCAGTGTAGTTATATTATATATGTATTTTCCACTGGAAAGGGCGGGCAATGGACTCTACGGCAATCACAATTTTCTGTTTGAATGAGACGTAAAGAACAGTATGATGTACCACTAAAAAAATACATCGTGACTTATACAATTGATAACCTATACAAAGGTTTAAGCTTAACTCTGTTGAGAGTAGCAATTAACCTCAAAATAATTCTATTTTGGGTTCCTATTTGACCAATGATTTTGCAATTGTAGCATAATTTCTCTTGCCTTAGTAGAGTGACGACGTTGTGTGCACGTTTATCATTGGCGTTACGTTCGGTGACAAGGTAAAGCAGAACGCACACTGAATCGACTCGGATAACAGCAATCGGTAGTTTTTGCTATACGTCGCTTGGTAAGCTAAGAGACGTATCTCGGCTTCTTTAAACACCACACGTTCTGTTAGTTCGCTCCGTGAAAGTTTTATTAGTTACCACGTTTGTTGTGGGATATTGTCACGTGAGGAACATCAAGTATCGAGTGCATTCTATGTTTTACCTGGGTGGGGCTGCCAGGAGAAGTGTTCGTTGCAGCGATATTTTCCTGAAAAGGGGTTTACAAGCAGTAGCGTTAGCCGTTATCCATTTAGTTTAATGGCGTCATCTTTAGGTCACCGGTAAGCTGACTTCTTTCTGTTGTTAACTTTCTTAGTTTTGGTAATCCGGTCCTGTCCTTTAGGACCTATTTTGTGCTGGTGTGAATTTATGGGAAGAGAAGTTTTTTTAATGTTGTTTTTCCTTTCTTGTACGGTATTAAAAATTGAATTCGCCTCAAATCCTATCACGTCGTAAAGACTGCCAAGCCGAAATACTAAACTGCTTTAATATTCGAATTTATATATTTTTTTTAATACCATCAATAATAGTAAATTTACTCATTGCACGCTCATTATATATAATTTAGATTGTTAGTTAAGGAAAGAGTGAACCAATAACGCCAGATCATTGCCCTTTAACCTTGACCCACATAAACAGCTGTTTGTACTTTGTAATACTAGAAGTGGGGTTCTTGTTGTATCCTTAGGGCCATCGCTTGGTATTATTACTTAGTGCTTAGTTTAGTTTAGAGGTTAAAAGCGAACACCAATGATCGTCAAATGTGTCAACTCATGTGTTAAGATTTGTGTTTTCTTGTTATGATTATTTTGTTTTTTTTGTAACAAATATCAAATATACAGTGTCACCTAAAAATTCGTGTTTTAAATGGATTATTTCGATCCGATGAGAACTTGAAAACACTAGTGCATTTGAAAGCGAACGAACCCCCGTAACAAGTTTAGAGTGTTTTCTAACTTATACAAGCCTTACTGAATATACAGGGTCGCTAAAAACTATGGATACAGTTAAATATTATGAAAACTATTCAACAAAACTTGTTAAAATTTGGTACATGGTTAAAAGTATTTAAATTCTAACGTCTAAGATGTTCTTCAAATTTCAATCTTCATTTGTTCTGGGGATACAAGGCTAACTTGATTTTTTTTTAAATGGCACGAAGGGTCAAATTTAATATTTTTGAAAAGCAATTTTTTTTCTGCGTTGTGTGATGTAACACACCATATCTTATTTAATCGAAACTTTAAAAAAAATTTCGAACTAGTAAAATTTTGAAAAATGAAAAATTTTGTTAGTCTTGGAAATGTTGTCTTTATCTATCGTTACTTCTTTGCTGCGTGAAGTTTGACCAAAAAATAAATAGTAATAGTTAATAATAATTGGAAAAATAACACATTTAACTGAAACAGAACAGATTTTAATAAAAAGAAGCTCAAACAAGAAATTACATAATTTTTATGTCACAAAAGATGTTCGAAATGATTTCTATTTACCTCCTGGCAATAATGAATACGTTGAGCAAAATTTTGCAAAGAATCAATCAAAATATTTGGAGAAATACTGGCAATTTCGTTTCTTATAGGTTCTTGTAGGTCTTCGATTTGTAATGGTCTGTTGGCATACATTCGATTTTTTACATAACCCCACAGGAAAAAAATCATGTGGGGACAGATCAGGAGACCTAGTTGGCCATTCAAAACCTCCCCTTCGCCCTGTCCATCTACCGGGAAATGTTTCATCCAAATATTCGCGCACTTGACGACCAAAATGCGGCGGTGCTCCGTCTTGTTGAAACCATACGGTTTCTGTTGGTATCCAATTTCGATTGCCGTGGTTTGGAAATATTTTCCTAAGTCGTGGAACAATATGTTGTTGTAAAAGTTGCAAATATCTTTCAGACATTAAATTGCCGTTAATGAAAAAAGGACCTACGATATTCCGACCAATAATGCCACACCAAACATTAATTTTCTGTCGATGCTGCGTATGAACCTGCTCCATCCAAAGCGGATTTCTGTCAGACCAATATCGACAGTTATGGCGGTTAACATATTCATTTAGACAAAAAGTTGACTTATCAGTAGAGAAGAGGACTCGATTAAGAAAGTTACCATCCTGATGTATTCTGTGCATCATAGTTTCGCAAAATTCGGTTCTGCGGTCAAAATCGTCGTCACTTAATTCTTGTAGCAAGTGAATTTTATAAGGATGATATTTTTCGCGTTTCATTATTTTTGTATGGATCCTCTACTGATGTTGTGGTTCAACGCCAACTGTTGTACTGAATTTTTTGGATTTTCTACCACATCCAACATAACATTCAAAGAATTTTCTTCGTTGGTAATAATTCGAGGTCGCCCAAGTCTTGCACGGTCTTTAACGCTACCAGTTTCTTGAAATCTTTGTAAGGTTTTTGAAACCGTCGTCCTGGAGATCGGATCCCGGTTTGGATGAATTTCATTAAAAAGAGCCACTACTTGAGCACAACTTCGTTTTCTATCGCCATAACCAACCATCATGAGAATTTCTATACGCTCAGTTTCGCTTAAATGTACCATTGTTAAACAAATTATTGCACACAAGTTTAATTTTTGGCGAATATGCAAGTGACACATCGTCAATAACAGTATTTTCAAAGGTAACTTAGTTTTATTTTTCCAGAACTAAATTTTTGAATTTAATTTTTTTTTTTGCATTTTTATAAAAATAAAGGTGGGCATGTGTTACATTACTGAATTCAGAAAAAAATGCTTTTTTTAAAAATATCAAATTTGACAATCCGTGCCATTTAAAAAAAATCAAGTTGGCCTTGTATTTTCAAAATAAATGATGGTAGAAAATTGAAAGAAATCTCAGATGATAGAATTTAAACACTTCTAACTGTATGCCAAATTTCAACGAGCTCTGCTAAACCGTTCTGAAAATATTTAACTGTATCCATACTTTTTAGCGACCCTGTATAAATAGCTAAATAAATACTCAATACTTACACATAATTGGTACTTATAATTAACACATTTATTTATAACCAAAAACGTCAATTTTCCCTAAATTTGATATCGATGCGGCACGTGTTAATGATATAATATAATCGGTTTCGAAATTTGTACTAGTTTGTTTTTCGTATAATGGAAGAAAACTAGTGGGTCCTACTATTCAAATTATCGGTAAAAAAAAATCGGTAAAATATAAATAAGGACCACTCTACCCGCTAGCAAACTGCACCCAACGTCCTCACTCTAGTTATGACATTAATCTAATACTTCGGGCAGTTGGAGAGACGAATAAAACATGCATGCTTTAGAACGCATACAGGAAACACGAACAATACATACGGGTGTATAAGTATCTGACTCAAATTTCAGTAATAAATTTTATGAATAACGCCTTATTTAGTGAAATAATTATTCCGCTGAGATATTATTGAAAATAACCCGTTCATTCAAATAATTTTTTATTGAAATGATATCCGATCACTTCCTTTGACAATAATATAATACTGAACAAAAGATAATTAATAGAAATTTTAATCAAATAATTATTTGAAGAAAACGTTATTTAGTGATTTGCACCTAGCAGCGCAGAGAAGGCAGCTGCATCCACAATTATGCAAACATCGAAGTTGCATTTAAAAAGTAAGCGTTAAAATAGGATATTGCTGCAGAATTATTTGGCTAGACACGGCGCTTTGCTAGTGACAATCACTCTACGAGATAACTGAAGGAAATCGGCGCGTTCATCTCAGACATTTTTAATTGCAGGAAAGCGGAGAAAATTCCTAGTGAGTTACGTACACTATCCCAACACACAACCCACTATTACAAGATGCTTGCACGCATCCATAATCGTACCGCACCTCATGTTATACATAAATAACCGCGCTTTTCTGAAGATGTCCGACTTCCTTCGCGCTATTGTGAGAAAATGAAAGGAGGATGCGCACCTGTTCGGAATTTTACCAAAGAAAAAAGAATGCGTGTACAAAAAAAAAGAAGGCTTTTCCCTTTACCATACCGGGGCGATAGTGACGAATTACCATTCTCGCACCATCTTAAAGGACGACATAAACAGGGATCACCTGATATACTGCATGGCACACAAGCCAACTTCGCGCTGCATTAGCTCTTAATATTTTCCAGGTACGGAGCCGGCAGTAGCGGACATGGACGCCAAAAGGAATTTTCCCATCTCATTCGAATGCACAACAACTCGGCCGATTGATTGATTAATATGAGCGGATTCTCGTGTAATCACCTGCCGGTTGCGCGAAGGATGATGCCGTGTGGTGTCCATAAAAGTCGGTACACAGAAGTTGGTTGCCCGTTATGAGCCGAATTATGAACAAATAAAGTGTGAAATCGTATAGTGGTCTTGCTGGCGGTACTCCAGAAGGCGTTTAGAAAACGGTTATAGGAAAGAAGTGTACTTCTTGTTTATAGTTTACTTCGGTCGCTTGTTATTTCCGTGGTAAGGTACCGTTCTTAAGGGGGTCACTACATAAAATCATAGTACGCGAGTACGAGCTAACTATAAAACCTAAAATGATCACCAATATTAACTCCTAAGAAACGCTGATAATTGCGAGAATATGTACACTCAAGTGACTCTCAATATTCATTGCATTGTAAAAGTTTCGCCAAGCTATGTAGGCTTCATCAGGACTTTACTAAAACACTGAATGAATTATAAAACAGAATTACAAAGTCAAAAATAGTTACTTACAGCCCAGTGATTGATTAAAAAGATGTAGACTTTTTTACGCTGATTACAATCGTGTAATCAGAAAAAACAATTAAAAATCGCGTTTACCAGATATAATAGATAAGTTTTTTTTTTTTGTCACCAATTGATAGAAAACTAGGTTTTGCACACAATATTGTTATAATAATTTGGCTCTAAAATGAAAAACAAAAGAGCTACGACTAATACAATGATGAATTCGATATAACACCCAAAACTTTGTTGTTTGGCATAGTAGAAATCAAAGTAAACTTTGGTTGCTTAGTTTTAAGACAACACTTAACTTAAGCAAAGCCTTTGATATGGTACGGCATGACATCCTGCTTGATAAATTATATTTCTATGGTATAAGAGGCATACAGCACAGCCTCATATCTATCTGACAGATATCAAACGGTTGAACTTAAAACCAATAAATCAACTACAAAGTCCATATCACAAGGAGTACCGCAAGGATCATTATTAGGTCCTTTAATATATAATAAAGTTTGCTCCTAACATTCCTTCCGACAGGGGGCGTTTTCCATAGGCGTCGCCCTATTTAACGCGTGTAAATTTCGCGAAAAAAAGTGTCAAGGAATAGGGCTCCGAAGGCGGATTTGATTAAAAGGGAAATAATAAAAGGCCGAACGCGAAACGACGGTCGCAACACAATAGGGGTATCGCGATCGATCGTTAAAAGTAGGAAAAGAGGAGAAAATTCGCCGAAAATTAGATCGTAGTAGGCGCCGGGAAGCGAACGCCGCTGACAGACCGAGAAACGTCACCGCGGCGGATTTCGATGGATTTCGAACGTCAAAGTTGGGCTATTTCGTACGATCGCTACGAAGCTGAGATGATATTTGGGAGTGAGGTTAATGTCGAAAGGGCGTCTCACATGCTTCATCTCACGGTTCGAACCCTAAAATAGGGTAGAAACGCATTATTTTTTTCAAAACGAGTCGATTTATAGAGCGATGTTTTGCCGGGAACGCGCGCTTTGTTTGACGGAATTCGTACGATGTGTCGTATTTATCGCCCGGCAAAACGTTCCGAATTTCGTGGCACGATTTCGATTTTAAGCCAGGTGTAAATAGTCAAACCATGGTTCGACAAATGCTATAAAGCGATACAGTAACGAACGCAGAAGGAAAATCGCAGAATAATTCGCAAAATATTGCCATTCGTGATGGAGTTAAGTTCATAACCTAACATGTTATTCGAATAACAACAGCGATTTGAAGTAATTGAATTATATTGCTTATGGATCAATACGTTGCTTAAAAGGTAAAATCAGATTCGTAATACACAATTTTTAGAGAAAACGTTGAGCAAGTTTCGAGAGAGATGTCAAATCATAACGCCAATTTTTTTCTACTTTAGAGACCGAAAATGAATATAGTATCACAGCATCACAGAATGTACTTCAACAGGAGAGCTTCAGATGTGCTAAAAGTTTATCGTAAAACTTCTCCCAATAAGTGTCGAGCCACTACGTTCCCCCTCCGAGGAAATTTGTGCCAACGCTGTGATAATTATAAAAGAAGGCAGAGTTATGTTGTAATCTATGTTAGAATTAAAGGTATACTTCGGTTTTTTTATGGTGATCATGCCTCCGATGCCATTTAAATGGGAATTTTACATCTCAGAAACGAAATAATTTAAAAAGGACATAGCGATCAGCTGCTTCATCGATTTCCATTACGTTAAAGAAAGTTATAATTATTACTATTTGGGAACACACGGTATGTACTTTATATTAACATTTATTCTTCGAATAAAAAAGTATCAAATACTTAGGGCTTTATTTACCTACCTTCCCTGTAAAATAGTACGTTACTTTATTTAAATTATTAACGATTTTATTACTATTTATAATATTCATTAATGACTTGCCTTGTAACATCAGTCCAACAAAAACTTCACTCTACGCCGACGACACTGCTAAAAATGCTATTGATGTTAAGGCTAAAACAGAAAGAGTGTTAAATAGTGCTAAGAATTGGTTTCAAAATAATAACTTGAAATTAAATGAAGAAAACATGCAAAACCTTAAATTCTCTGCAATAAATGAAACCTCAACGTCGGATACCGTCAAATACTGTGGAGGGCACATGTCCATGTACTGGCGACAAAACTAGCATCCGCTATATACACAATCCGGAGAATGAAAACTATTGCAACTCATGATGCGGCTAAGACGGCTTACTACACTAATTTTCATAGTAAGCTGCTCTATGCGATCTTGCTGTGGGGAACATCACCACAAGCAAAAAGAATATTTACCCTTCATAAAAGCGCTGTTCGAGCTCTTTGTCAACTGAGAGCAAAACAAAGCTGTAAAACATATTTTCCGCAAGAGAAAATATTCACGTTACCATCGTTGTACATCCTCACCGCTCTTCAGTATGTCATGGACGATCCACGGAAGTTCCACCTAAACGGTGGCAACCACGAGTACAAAACCCGAAGCACATGTAATATCAGAATTCCATATCATAGGGTCCAAGTGTCTCAGCGCTATGTTGACTATTGCGGTCCAAAAATTTATAACAAATTCAGATTTCCTGATTCTTTAGATACAAATAAGAGGTTAATCCGAGTCAAAAGAATTCTACTTTGTCAAAGTTATTACTCTCTTGAAGAATTCTTGAATTCAAATACTAGTCAGTGTGTATAATCTGGTGTTTGTCGTATTCTTTGTTTTATATGCTTTTTTTGTTGTTGGACAATTATGGACCATTTATTTATTTGACGTGTCTTATAATGTTTTTATTACAATGAATAAACATATCTATCTATCTAACGAAATTATTTTAACAGATCTGTGAAGCGTGTTGTATATTATTATTGAAAAGAAATGCTTTATTGATTCTTACTGCTGCTTATTTTGTTTTATCTCTAAGTTCGTTTATTGCCGTGTTTCTTTTTATCGTTGTTCTTTGTTCATTACTTATTTACTTATAATTCAAGTTGGAGAAATATGATATACTTGAGGCATATTTTGTACATCTGTAGAAGGCACAGCAACAGAGCCTTGGAACATTACAGAGAAATGTTTGCAAACAGGATACTACCAGATAGAAGCTACCTCGTAGACGCGATTTTCATTTTTTTTTGATTACACGATTGTAGTCAGCTAGTAAAAAACGCTACATCTTTGCTAATTTAACCAACATTGTAGCTGCAATATTAACAAAGGTTGCGATAGTGCGCCAATAACTTCGAACAGCCTGTATACATATAAAGCAAATAGCAAACAGAAAATTAAAATCAAAAATAAATTAAACTGAACGACAGGTATAGTCTGTCCATAGATATAACGATTTGACTTACTCTCTAGCACTCGAGCTTCAGAAAAGAAATGTTTACTCGCTTCTTTCAGCATGGATGCTTCACAGGAATGTATTCACAAAGACGATTATACCAAACGTCAGTCCAATTTCTATTAATACGGCTCATTACTTCATTTGCTTAAACATCATTAATCAAATCGTTTATGGACAGACTATAGTAATCAAGTACTTAAAATACTTTCGTGATTAGAGTAGGCCATGCTTTTTTTAATCGTTAATCACAGTGTATCTCAAGGTAGTGTTTTAGGGCCGTTGCTATTTCTGTTATTTGTCAATGACCTACCAAACAGTATTATAGCCGGTGTAGTTTTTATATATACTGATGACACTAGTATCCTCGTAACTGCATCAGATACCGATTGTTTGTCAAGGAAGCTATTACAATACAGTAAATGAATTCCATTACTGGTGTTCAAACAATCACTTAATTATTAACTACGAGAAGACAAAAGTTATTGAATTTACTTTTACAAACGTAATGTGGAAACGGTGAACAGCATTCAACTTAACAACATAGATATTAAGAGCAAGGCAACTGCGAGATTTCTTGGGCTGGTAGTTAATACCCACCTTTTGTGGTCAGACCATTTGGCGATCGTAGTTTCAAAGTTAAGTAAATGCTATTATGTTATTCAGAATTTAAAATCAACTTTAGGTTCAAGTTGAGCGTCTATTACGGTTTAGCATACCCAATCTTATTTTTATATAACAGTGATCTGGAGACAGGCATGTAATGCGCATAGCCAGCGCATATTCATAATTCAAAAAAGAATAATTAAATTAATTTATCATCTACATCCTTAAACTACATGCAAAGATATTTTTAGAGGGCAGAATATACTAACACTAACCTCAATCTATCCAATATAAATCATTAATATTTACATATGATAATAAGGATAAATTGCAAATATCTGGTATCATTCATGAGGTGAATGTTAGAAATCGTGAACAATTTAGAGGAGATTTGGCAAAAAAATGTTAACACTTTTTTGACTAATTTAATAGTCAGGAGAGGTCCACACTCTTTTCGTGTAATTTTGTCGAGAACTATAGAAGTTTAAATTTGACGAGCAAAGATAGTCAAGTATTGTCTATTGCTAAGGGGTTATTTTGTCCAACTGACACGTGGAATTATAAAATACTTCTAGTCACATTTTATTTGATCTAGACTAGACAAATTTACTAGCTGTTTAACTAAATGAATGCCATCTATTGGATGTTTTAACACCATTTTCTAAACACAACGTCTTTTTTAATATGCAACTCCCATTTCTTAGTGCTATAATATTCTCACTTTAAGACGTTTTCTCAATTATAAATATGCAAAACCACTCATTCACAAGTTTTGGTTTCAACTAAACGTACCAATTTTAAAATGATTTTTTGAGAACCATTATAAAATTAAGTCAATGTTTATGCTATTTGATTCAAGTCTAAACTAATTGCGTAAATAAATGTTCCCAATAAATCTTTAAGATGTTGACATTTTTTATGCCCACTGGAATTAACGTTTAATAACACTAGGTTACACTTTGCAAGTCAGTCACATTTGGTGGTTTGTTTGGATATGTTAATACGGAGAATCAAACACGAAAATAGATACACGTGCAATGCAGGTGGTGCGTATAATGCAATACTGTATTAGAATAGGTAGGGTTTCTATATTTCTATCCGAGGGAAAAATTCTGATTGGTTGACGCTTCTGAATGTCTAGAAAAATAGTCAATCCTCATATCTGAACAAAGAATTCACACGAAATTCTAGTAATTTCTGTTCTATTAAATACGCGTAGTCAACTCGTCTGGCAAAGTTTGGAAAAATCAACACTAAAATATTTGACTAGCGCAAAATTAAAGCCAACAGCGTAATATTTTCAACAGTGTGGTTCCTCAGAGTCAGTGCAGCGGTTCAAGCAGCGGTTAGCAGCATAAGTGAGTACTAATTAGGCTGGCTATATTTTAACAGCATTTTTATTATGTGACCTTCATTTTTAAATGTGGCATGTCTTTATTTTTAATTTCCCTAGAACTTCTTGATTACGTACTTATGTATGTATTGTTATATGCTGTATATATGTTGACACTGCCAATATCTGTTAAGGTCTGAAGGTAATAAATAAATATTATTATTATTATTATTATTATTACTATTATGATTATTATTATTATTATTATTCTACCCCTGTCAAAGTCACTAACACTGTGATAGTTTTTATGTCTTCGAACTCTAGGTATTTTGTTAGACTTAATATTCGTAGACGGAGGCGCAATAGTTAAACATGTCTGTACTAGTCAGCTCTCCTAAACAGGTTTCTTCACAAAAAACTAAGAGTTTTTTTTTTCGCAAAATATTATCAAAGATAAAAGTTCATATTCCTACTATAGCTTGCTTTAAGTATAGTCATTCTGGTACGTTTTACGTCAATTATAATTAGAATGCGTCTATGTTATGGTCATGTTGAGGGAGGATTGACGATATTGTAAACACAGGGTATCGATATGTAGCAGAAGAGAGGGCGAGAGGGCAGTCTAAATGTATATGTAATGGAATAAAGGTGTTTTAAGAAAGAGTATTGAATTTTTTTACAAAATAATAAATAAACATATAAAGTGTGTAAAAAAGAAATTGAATGTCACTTCCAAAAGAATCCTATTAAAGCGTTCTCATTGGACGACATAGGTATAAAACCATCCTACATATACGCCTTGCTTCTACAAAACATATTATACCATAGTAGGTAACATCTACAGACAGATCTTAAGCAGAATGGTCTCGATGTCTCCTCTCCGATGTTGTCGGCTTTCATAAATTGGGAAGATTTACGATTATCACTAATAGTACCATATATTATGCGCGTCTCCTGGGTATATATATAGACGGAAGATAACACCATAATCTCATAATTATAATATATTTCACCAAACCGGAAGATTTATGGTATCGCGCCTAAATTAAAATTTGTGTTCCTTTTTTCTTCTTCTTTATTCTCTATTCTCCTACCTAAGACTCGGATAGGTTCTTATCTATAAACGGGCACCTTTTCCACCGCGCGTCGCATCGGGTCGAATATTCGTGGTTAATGCACCTGAAAGAATAATTTAGATTGGGATCGGTGAATTATGACGATTTATTTCTCTTTCTCCTTATAGCACGCATGATGTGGAGTTTTAATATTTACCGAAACGGATTTGGAACTCCGTCGGGGCTTCGTTCGAGATTTAATTTAGTATTATTAGTGTTTATTGTTCCTTGGGATTCGCTGGTATATATGGTTATTTAATGAGGACATAAATAAGGTGAAATGAACCGGATTTAATTAGTACTAGTTTATATCTTGTAGGGAAAGCACTGATGTATCGGACTGGGCAACAAAGTATAGCTTATTTGTTGTATTTTGTTTGACATGTGCATGTTCTTTTGTGAATTTTAGGGCGCTGGATGCGAAAATGTCAATGAAATTGAAAACCTAATTGCAGTTTTCTTATTTTCAACAAAATAATAAAAAATAGATACTTCTTGCACTTTTAAAGTCACTAAATGCCCTCTGTTTTTGCTATTCTTTTGTGGAGCATCTCTAATAAGTAGAGACCGGATTATATGCAAAGTGCATATATTTTATTTTTTGCATATCTTTAATTATAGTCTATATGTAGACGTATTACACTAATTGAAGTTAATTAGGTAATTAGTGATTGATTAGTGCATATTTAGGCATTTTATGCATTTTAATTGCATATATTGCATATTTAAGCTTTTTTCTTATCCTTTCTATTAGTATAAAAAATTCCTAGTAATTCCTAATGTAGATCGACAACCGACAATTCTCAGAACGATAAATCTTTTACATTGGTTTCTCTAATACTTTCTTCCAAGAACTGCACGTGTTTAATTTCGCCTAGCAGAAGGAGTGGTAAATACGTTTTATTATTATTAATTCCCAAATAAGCTATTCATTCATTGAATATCTTGAGCGAAACAGCATGTAATTGTGTTACTGTTTTAAATACTGTGCGTACATACAATGAGTATAGCGAACAAAATTTCTTAATGGATTAAGCCATATCCTGAACTGGTAAAGGTTGGCGACAAAATATTTTGTGAGCCTGCAGTAAGCTGTAAGTTTAATTTTACTAAGAAGCTTTACAATTGTTTTTAATTCTTTAACTTTTGATATTAAATGACAATTGTGTTGCAGGTGTCTTCTGAGAGAAAATACCTGACTGATCAACACGCTAAAACTCCATCACATATTGAGAAAATGTGAAAAACTAAAGCGATCCGCATGTGTGCAGCAATCTATACGTTCAATGTGAAGCATCAACTTCACGAAACTCAGAACAAGAAGAATATAATACGGATCTGTGTAACGCATTAATTCGTCTAACATACCATAGAAGATTAAACAATGTTAATTTGAAATCATTTCTGCAAAAATATTGCAAACATAATATACCTGACGAAAGTACCTTACGAGAAAATTATGTCACATCTTGTTACCAGCAAACAATAGCAGAAATTCACAATGGTAGGGAATAATTTTATTTAATCGTTGTAGATGAAAGACGGATAAGTGTGGCCGTTATATTGCCCATTTTTAATAGGAATTCTTCATGAAGTATTGTAGGTAAATCATATTTAATTTATTGTAAAGAACTTCAAAAAACAAATAATGTGACAATTGCCCAATTCGTTCAAGATGGTTTATCAAATTCTTTTTACCTGGAAGTTACCTTGTGAAAAAATTTACTAATGTTGTCCGACGCTGCACATATATAATAAAGCCGCGCAAAATTTAAATTTTTTTAATAGTAACATTACACTTGTTTAGCTCATGGGATCAATCGTGTAGCGAAGACATTAGGAATCAATTCCCTTGATTAATGATTTAATTAGCAATGTCAAAAAAGGATTTTTTAAAGCACCTTACGAATCCAATTTTATATGGAGCGACTTCCCCGTTTAAGTTGCCTCTCTGAATCCTCTTGAACCGATATTACGAGATGGGATACATGGTTAGAGCTGCAATTTTTTTCGCCGATAATTTTCGATAATTTGAAGGAATAAAAAATGTAATTCTTGAAATCACTGCTGACTGCATCGCTCTAGAAAACTGTAAAAAGATAGTAACATCAACAGAATTGCTACAAAACCTTAGTATATTAAGTCAAATTATAACTTGTTTCCAAGTTCCATTCGTAAACTAGAAACGCAAGGGATGTCGCCCTCGGAATCAGTCAAAATAGTAGAAACGAATTTGATATGCTATGTAAGAAGGTTAAGGGTACAATAGATAATTCATATACGATAAATTTTAAAAAGAGTGATAAATAAAAATGTGGGGTATTATGAAACTAAAAGAAAGTTAAGAAAATTTGGAAGGTGAAAACAGTAAACGATTCTACTATTTAATTTTAGTTTAGAAATGTATTGCAAAGTTAAAAAATGCACCAATTAATAATGTGGATGTTGAAAGAAGCTTTTCTATTTCGAAACATATGTATTCTGATAGAAGAACAAAACTTTCTTTTAACAAACAATTTTGAAAAAACATAATTAATAAATTGTGTTAGAAATATGTGTGAAAAAATTTTGTGCAATAAAGTTAATGTTTAATTTCCTGCTCTTACTTATTATGTAAAAATTTTGCATATTGTCGTAATTTTTGTGCATATATGCTCCAGGTTTATGCATATTTTCTGAAAAATCAATGCATATATGTATATGGGCATACATTCCAGTTTTCTTGCAATAAATCCGTCTATTTAATTACTTACACTATTATATGACAAATGTGTAACAAAATGAGTAAAGTATACATTATCACATTACAAAAATAATAGGAATGTCTACAAGAGTTTATTATTTTAGTAGTAATATGGTTTTACATTTGGTTTTAAGATTTTTTTTATCTTATTTGTATAGAATTTTATCTATATATAGCTATATACCTTGTTGTTGTTCCTAAACACAAACTAAAAAACATCTTTCAACTATTATATACTTACACAATACGCTCGTAATAAATTTTCGAAATTATCAAATTCTCCCCTACAATAACCAATAAAAAGAAACCACAAACGTAAATATAATTTTCCTGTCGGTATTTCAAAGCGCATTTCAATCGTCTTATTTGAAAATTTTAGGACCACGCTCTCCTCCGTCACAAAAATTTTATCTGCCTTAGTGATCTGGTACGATATACGATAGAATGTGTATCTTACACATGTTATACCCTGGTCGAAGAAGACTAAATAAAACGGGACAGGACATCCCAAAGACAAGCTGTCCGGTTTGGCTTAAAATAATCGGAAATTTCAGTGGGTAAAGTTTCGGAACCGGTGATTCTGTTTTTAATATTGTAAAATTCTTTAAAAAAGTGCTTATAGACGAAGTAAAGGTTTGTAAGATCACATTCTGGTGCTTTGTGTGTTGTTCTTACTAGTCGTTAATTGATAACATTTAAACAATTCAACATATTAACCCAGTGACCAAATTATATTTATTTCATATTTTTATAAATATTTAAAAAATATTAAATCTTCTTGAATATAGTTATATTTAATATGCATAAAATATATTATAGAAATATATTAGGAAAACATTTAAAAAAATATACATGTTATGTAGCATTAAATATATTTATTGCAAATGTTTTCTCAAATATTTTTCATAAACCCTGCAAGAATATTTTGCTTTGTATTTCTGTAAATATTAATTTCATATAAAAAAAAGATTTGAATTTTTGTTTTGTACATTAGGTCGCGTAGGACGAATAATATAAAATGGGTAAAATACTGCATACATATTAAGTGGTATGTACCTTTTAAAAATGATAGTTTAAAGATTAAATTAGATATATATATCTAATATGATTTAATTAGTATCTAAGTTCAGCGCTCTAACCTTCTATTAATATATCTGCGTTTTGTATTATTTATTGTAATATATTTGTAAGTTGCGAACGTCAACACAACACCTCTATTCATTTACGGTGCCGGTGTTATATGATTTAGTAATTGTATGCTGTATATCGATTAGGTACATACATAGATGCATACGCGCACGTGCGTATCATCAACGTTTTCATTCATTTGTCCGTTACATGTTATAGTTTATAATAGTATACGATTAGGGCAGATTAGGATTAACTGTGTAATTAATTTGTTGCGGCGGTGTGTTTTAGTTTGTGTGGTGACTAAACGAGGTAAGCAAAACTTTGAACATGTCATGGCATTTATAAGATAATGGAATGAGCTCAATATCGCTAATGTACACGAAATCGTTTAATAATATAATTGTAGGAATTTTATGCATATAATGTACTGCATCTACCAGATAAATTGCTAGTTGATTTGCTTAAGAATTCATCTCGGTAGATAAAGCGTCATAACCTCAAATAGAGGTTAGAATATACGTTGTGTTGTTTTATTGTTTGTAAGCAGAATGTTTTCAAATATTATGAAATAAAGTAAAAATAAGTATCGTAAGTATTAGAATGTAGCTACCAACTCAATTATTGTAAATGCTCCAAATGTATTAGTAGGTGTTGATAATGTTGTACGATGTTTTATTCATGGTATGATCTAATACAATTGGCATTGTTTCAGAGGCCACAAGGAAACGCCATGAAAGCGCCATAACCGAAGATATTGAAAAAGCCATAGGTTGTACCTGGCACCAGCCAAGGCTAGACTTAAAAATGAGTATTTTTCATTTTTATTGGCTTATTCAAATGAAATGATAATAAATACGTTTTGTTTTTTTCATTTAGAACACTTCAATTAAAAAATAGTGATTAATTTGATAAACCTTCAGTATGCCTTAAAACATGCCAGAATTATTGATTATTAACTTGTATAGTGAGTGTGAAAAAACAAGTTCTTGCCTTTTAGACAACTCTATGTATGTTTTCAACTTTTTCGTTATCGACGTTATACATTCTAAATAACCAGAGAACATTTTAGTTCATTTTGACAAATTAAATAGATTGCAATAAAAAAATCTCGATTTTCATATAAATATTTTACAAATATTTTAGAAAAAATATAGCGCTTACATTAATTTTAAAATATGGCATAAATATTTTAATTGATTTTTTTATCTATATTTAGAAAAAAATATGAAAAATATATTCAAAAACCTCTCACGAAAAATATTTATAAAATATATTTTTAAAAATATCAATGTAATATTTCTGGCTGTTAGGGAACTTTTAAGGCAATTTCTAACAACTTCAAAACCATGGAAACGAATCTGTATTTATAACTATTTCAGAATTTCAACGAAACCATATTTATCTTTTTAGCTATGTTAAGTTGTCATTAATACTATAAATAGGTACATATATTCAAATCTCGAATGCAATGTCGTCAAGTTATTTAACTTTTTACATAAAATTTTCAAAATGTACGTGTTCATTCAAAAAATTTTTTCCGGCATTATCATTAACAATTAAACTCTAAAATTTGCTTTAAAGACGCTTAACGAAGCGTAGGTCTTTCTCATGAATTAAATGTTATTTGGTAAAATTAGCACTACGTTCCCCAGCAATCATTAATTTTAATTAATTAATTAATTACCGCTACTTTGTTAAGGCAAAGCATCCGCTATAAATAATGTGGATATTTACAGCAATTAATACAAGCAAATTAAATATTAATTCCCAATAGTGTTAACATATTTGGAATAAAGAATATTCTGTATTTTTTCATGTACCAGTGAAACTAAAGTTATTTAATGCTAGCCATCATTGTTAGAAACACGACTTTACTTGCTCTAAGGAGTTTGATCATTTATCACAAGTACAAATGAACATTTTAGTTGCCAATACTAAATTTTTACTTCTTACGGTTAGTAAAAATTTGCCTCAGTGATTGCTTATATGATTTGTCTTAAGCGATCAGGTGAAAAACGTCAACAGCCTATGTTATTCACCCATTGTAAATATTGGCTACGACGTTTTTCAGGGTGCAATTCTTAGACCAGCTCTCAAGAATAACATCACGTGAACACAGTCGGTATTATTGCTGCATGGTAAATTATAATGCTTCGCCTTTACGGCTTAGAACAGCTGGGTAATTAAATGCGTACAGAAACATATTGAAATCCTTTAAACGGCACCGATAAGTACTTGATTTTAAGCGCGCTAGTTATTAGTTTTATTTTTTTTTGTTATTTTGTTAACTTCATAGTAATGATGGTAGCATGCATCGCTAACAGGAAGATCATAAACGAGATTAAAGACTAGAAAGGAGTGTCGAGTAGACTAATGACGGTGGAAACAGAAAAAGATTAGGAAACATTTACGATATTGATAGCATATGGACCGAACGCGAAAAAGAAATAAAAGAACTCGGGAATAGTTTAGAAGAGGAAGTGGAAAATAGTAAATTAGCTATGATAATAATAGGGAACATGAGTGGAAGAGTGGGAAACCAAGTTAAAGAAGCAGTGGATTTCTAGTGGTAGTAATCAATACTTCTTATGAACACGCAGGCATAAATTTACCCGAGAAGCATCCAGCAGAAATGAATGTTCCTTAATTGACATGCTCCTAGTAGAAAGAAAAACACTGAAAACAAATAAAGACGTATGAGTAAAATGAGGATACGAAGTTGGAAGCGATTAATTTTTAGTGCAGGCAATCATAAAAAAAATGAATGGACGAGAAAACGTCCATTCTTTCCTTCTATTCTTTAAATATTATTAAAATAAAACTGCATATTATACCTCCTTTTGTTTCCGTCATCCCCAACAACCATGTAAGTCGTGCTATGCGTCAATAAATTTATGTATTTGTAAAGTGTAAACTAATACCTTTTCTCTCCTAACTCTCTGCAATAATGAATCGGTTATAACACCAATATAAAATCTAACAAAAATATATACTGTTTAATTAAACATCATTTTCATTCATTCAACATTCATGCTTTCATTATTTTTCCTATTCAAATCTCTCTCTAACTTTTTCTAAGTACTTTTTCACAACAGCCCCCATGTTCGCACCGGTCACCTGCTTTGTATTTTCATGGCAGCATCTAAAAGGAAACAAGAGCTTTTTTTGGATTTGCAACAAGAAAACAAAATTACAGTCTTTCTAAAAGTGTCAAATAAATTCCTTTTTTGAGAAAAGCACGCCTACAATGTTTCTTTAGCAAAAGTTTTGATTTTTAGGTTAAAGCATGTTTGCTTTTTCTTAAACTTTTCTATTGCTGTAATTATTGTTGTTGCACGGAAAAAAATAAGTATGTACTGCTTATTACAATTTTGCAAATAGCTTTTTGTAGTTACCCTTATTACATTTATGATCTTCTTATTCGCACTGCTGTAGCAAAAAAACTGTCAAATTTGTAATGCTAATAATGCAACTACATTATAGACAATTTTACTAAAATAAAGGCAAAGCTGCTAATAAATTACTTACAAAATGTTGTTACTATTTCATTGACAAATTCTAAAAATTTGTCTTAAAACTTGTAATAATGACATACGCAACTATGTGGTAAATTATTATTACATTATCCGGGGGTAAAAGGCTGATGACATCACATTCTCTACCTTTCTATTGCATGCGCATTGTTTATCATTTCCGTGTTTGCTGTTTACCGTTGTGGCATGTTGTTGTTTTGGTAGCGCAGGTGAGACATTTTGCACACGTTTTATCAAGATGAATGAGTGCGTGAAAGAAAGTTTGGTGAATTGGGAATTATAAACGCTCTGTTTTTTGATGGTATGAACGTTTAATATCTATTTGTTTCATCATTATTCAATTGCGTGCATCTTTTACATTTGGCAGAATTAGTAATATTAATCGGCTTGTTTGACTGAACAAGTTGCTTAGTAGTCGCTTGGTTTATACAGTCATACTACATACGTCGGTATATATTTGGGAATCACACACCAAGGTTATTCAGCACTTAATAGTGATAATGAATTATTATTTAGTAAATAATTTTAACTCACACAAATAACTAAATCCATTCAGATTCATAAGATGTGATATATGTTGTACCCCTCCATTTCCATCGAAAAAAAAAGATCCGCGTCTTCTTTAATAGATTAACAAAGGGGGGTGACAGAATAGTTAGCGTTTGAGATTAGGGATTAGTAGTGATTGATTAATTTTATTAGGAATAATTCCTATTTTTGTCAATTGTATTTTATACTTGTTACACAGGGGCTACGTTATTTTTCGCAAAAAGGTGTTTCATTTTCAGTAAATAATAAAGTTTGTAAAATGTATGTATATTGAAATTTTAGAGTACCTAAAGGGTAATTAAGAGAATTGAGAAGCTGTTAAATACGTATATATTTTTACAAATTCGTAAAAGTTGACATACTTCGTAAGTTTTAGTAAAAATAAACATAAACATACGAAACCGTTGTATTTTTACTTCGTGTTGAATAGTATTAGGTTATGTGTGAAGACGTGACAAAATAATAAGTTTTTAGGTTAATTTTTTATAAACCATACCTAGATTTATTTTAGTAGCGTTCACTACACGTGTTTTGTATTGTTTTGTATACAATTATTGAGGGTTCAGGCAGTCTTTATAAGTTTTAACTTGATACTAGTATTAATCTTAAGAAAATAAAGTGGGTAATGTGCAATATTACATTAACAAAGGTTGACTGAACCCATCATTACGAAAAAATGATTACGAAGCTCATGAATTCCCTTATTATAAGAATTTTACCTTTCAAAGGCTAATTCAATTTAAAAATATTTTTATTTGGAATTGCCTATTTCATTTCATTCATAATAATTATTGTTTTTGAGAAAATGCAATATTGTAATACAGATAAATGTGAAAGTATTTAAAATGCTATAATGTAATGGCGCTGCTATATGTTTTATTTATTATGTAACGAAAACAAAGAAATTTTCAATAAATATAAATGTGCTCCCGACTGCTGTTTTATTTGCTTCGATTTGGTGAATATTTTTCTTTTGATACATTCTTTGTTTTGTGTAATAAGTTTGATAATAGGAAAAATACTGATTAACATATATTTTTTTTAATGTTAACTTCGATTAAATATTGCTTAAATGCGTGTGTATCACCATTTCAAATTTTTGAAGCTATTCTATCAGCGCGGATCTCGATGAAACCATAGCTAGAGTCGTAGGTAGATACAATGTAAAATAACTCAATTTTACTTCAGTGGCACACAAACTTTAATGTATAATATACATAATATATATACCTGTGTATATTATATATTGATCTAAATCTTATAGATTAATTAAATATAAAACATTTTATAAAAACAAACTACTACATTTTACGTTTATGGTATTTACAAAATTGTTTAAGATTCTGTTACACTTAACAATGACGTCCATTACAGCATAGTATAAACAGTTACTACATTTATTGAAACTAATAGTTACATTGCTGTAAGAAAATATAATAATGGTTGTTAAGCTTTTTCCTAAAACACTGTGAAAGCTTGACTTACACATACACTGTTGAAAATTTTAACACTTTTTTGACTAATTTAATAGTCAGGAGAGGTCCACACTGTTTTCGTGTTATTTTGTCGAGAACTATAGAAGTTTAATTTGACGAACAAAGATAGTCAAGTATTGTCTATTGCTAAGGGGTTATTTTGTCCAAACTAACACGTGGAAATTATGATATACTTCTAGTCACATTTTATTTGATCTAGACTAGACAAATTTACTAGCTGTTTAACTAAAGAATGCATCTATTGGATGATTTAACACCGTTTCTAAACACAACGTCTTTTTAATATGCAACTCTATTTTAGTGCTATAATATTCTCTCTTTAAGACGTTTCTCAATTATAATATACAGAACCACTCATTCAAAAGTTTTGGTTTCAACTAAACGTACTAATTTAAATGATTTTTTGAGACCCATTATAAAATTAAGTGAATGTTTATGCATATTGATTCAAATCTAACTAATTACGTAAATAGTTGTTCCCAATACATCTTTAAGATGTTGAATTTTTTAGCCCACTGGAATTAACATTTAATAACACAAGGTTACACTTTGCAGGTCAGTCACATTTGGTGGTTTGTTTGGATATGTTAATACGCAGAAACAAACTCGAAAACAGATACACGTGCAATGCAGGTGGGGTATAATGCAATACTGTATTAGATTAGGTGGGTTTCTATATTTCTATCCGAGGAAAAATTCTGATGGTTGATGCTTCTCTGAATGTCTAGAGGAAAATAATAAATCCTCATATCTGAACAAAGATTCACACCAAATTCTAGTAATTTCTGTTTCTACTAAACACATGTAGTCAATTCGTCTGGCAAAGTTTGTAAAAATCAACACTAAAATATTTGACTAGCGCAAAATTAACGCCAACACCGTAATATTTTCAACAGTGTATGTTTAGATAAGTGTTACAAATTGTAATATATGTTAATACAGGACTTATCTACAAATGTTTAGAAAAATATACTAGAAGTTGCAATAATCTGGTATTTTATTACAAGTTGTAGTAAAATTTGTCGCAATTTTGATAGGTTTACCCAGCAAATAAAAATGATTTAACAGTTAACTATACACTCTAAAAAATGATGGTATACTTACCTCACTGGTATGTGAAAAAACATATGAAATATTAGGTAAAATTACACCAAAAAGAGGGTAAACATCAGATTACCACAAATTAGGTGTAATTTTTCCTGGTAAACCGACTTTGATAGAAAAATACTTCAATAAATGAAGTAATTTTCCCCCACTTGGGGAAATTTGCTTAGGAGCAAGGAAAAATAACATATTTCGTGGAATATTACCCCTTATGTTGGTAAAAATACAATATGGGCAATACAAGGGACATGAAATTCTGATTATATATATTACATATATGCATCTGTTATTTGATTAGAACACAAAATGTTTTTTTTTAACATTGCATTACATTGTGTCGCTTGATCAAAGATTAAACCCGTTATGAGAATGCATTACATAGCCGTCGACTATACAACGCGCAAGCGTTTGAGGTACGCAGTTTGAATACAAGTGCGGCATCTACACTGATGGCTTCAACGCATAAATGTAAATGGTGTGTTTTTCATTTTGTCTTGCAAATAAAGATTGAGGTAAGTTCATTTTACATTAATTATGTATTGAGATGATTACCATGTTCTTAGCTATGACAGCACACATAAATAATAGACATACACCTGCGTATGGATATCTAATATGATATACTGGGAACTTAACCTCAATAGCATTTGGCGGTATTGTTGCTACAAGATATGATATATTTATTTAAAGTTTTCAACGTGCAAGTGACACGCAGGAAACTACCGTATGGAACTTTTCAATTTAAACAACAGAAAGTCTTCGTTTTGAAGGAGTCAATTCTTTTTTTTTTTTTCTCTTTCATTAAACATTTGGAAATATAAAACGACTAGTGTCTTGCCGTTATTGGAGGCTATGTTTGCGTTGTTAAGTGATGATACAAGTAAAGTAAGGAAGATACTATTTTAGTTTTACTCTAGGATTTAATGACAAAAAGTAAAGTAGGTGTTAAGCACTTATACATGTAAATGTGCAAGACCGCAGGACGGCAAATTTGAGTTCAATAGTTAATCACAACATTATTTATGTATATACTAGTATTGCGGGAATTGCCAGATATCAAAAACCGGTTAATCGACTTTTAGTAAAATTCAGTTTTTAAAATCGATTTTCAAAACAAGTTTCAAACTAAAAACAATACGTATTACTTTTTTAAAAGTGCTATGTATTTTAAATTCGAAAAACCTATTTAAGGCGCAATAATCTGCTTTTAAAAACCGGTTTTGATTTTGAAAATCGGTTTACCGGTTACAATTTTTAAAGACGATTAATCACCGCATCCAAACCCCGGTTTCACATAAAGAGGCTTCGATTCGCAGCACTATTATCTACATACAATATATTTGTAAATTCTAAATTTTATTAAAAATTTTCAGGATAAATCTAAACTTGAAGAAATTGAGGTGAATACACCGTTGATAATATGCTTGGAAGAAGGTATTAATAAAAATATATTTATTTCATATGTTTTTTTACATTTATTTTACTTTTCTAGGAAATGTGAAGTCGCATTCTTTAATGGTAGAAAGACAGTTATTAGACCCAACAGACTGATTTCGTTCTGCATTACAACCAATGATGACGGCATATTTTAATTTTCATTTGCAGTACGCAAAAGAGGCTTCTAACACATTAGTAGTTCTGCAGAGGTATTTTTTTTTTAAATATACCCTGAACAGGGCAACAAAAATAAAAAAGCTCCAAATCCAAACTCAAATTGATAAGATTTTTTAATGTATTTGTTAGTCAAAATTTTTTTATGGTTACATTCAACTAGATTTTTGTATTATGAATACAACCAATTCTTAGTAACTATTGGCTTTTCTTATCGACCTTTCTCCCAAAATGTTTACTCTTTAAAACATTGCTTATTGAATTTAAAAATTTATTGAAATTATTGCAAACTCTCTGTAATCCAACTAATTAATATATCTTTCAGAAATTATTAAAATTAAATCTAATATTATAAATGGTATACATATTTTGAATATTTAAGTGGAGAATCTGCATTAAGTTCTAAATGACATAAACATGTTATTAGATAACTGAAACTTAATATTTCTGGATGATAAAAAAACCTAATAATCAATTATTTCTAATTTCTTTGTTGTTACTCTAATCTATACATTAAAAAAAAATATGGTAAAATTACCCCAAAAATAGATGGCAACTGGGCTACCGCCTATTTTTGGGGTAAATTTACACCTATATGGGATTTTTCACATACTGGTGGAATATTCCTTGAAGGTGTGGTAAATCTACCTGAAATTATTCCATTCCATTAGGGAATATTACTTTAGAGGTGTAAATTTACCAGGGAAAATTACCACACTTTCAAGGAATATTCCATAAGCATGTGAAAATCCCTTATAGTGTAAATTTACCCCTAAAATTAGCGGGTAGCCCAGTTGCCATCTATTTTTGGGGTAATTTTACCACATTTTTTTTTAGAGTGTACATATATGTATACATTGATCCAAGTAATTATTTTTCTTGTGTCACACGGACTTCGTTCAAGAAGATCACGTGCCCGCACTACGAACGACTAATGAATTCTATCCGACAAACATCTGTCCGTTCCCAATCAATAATAATAATAATAATAATAACAACATATCGCCATTGACATATCCGCATGCGTTTGTATCAATAAATTATATGCGAGCGCCCGAGGGCCATGTTCAGGTCGCGTTAATTACGCTTTGACATGATGGATTAACATCTCTCTACAATGGTGTTTGTACTTAACATACGAAGTGGAACGAAATTCACGCATTCATTCGGTTCGATTAATGTGAGAAATCGATTTTTTTCTCATCACCGAACAATACGATGGAAAGAGATTTCCTCAAACGAAGATCGAGGAAAAAATATCGTACGAGTGTGCATCTGCTTGATTGACTGTTAAACGTCTAATTGTTTGATCCAACAAACTGGCTTTCTATGTCCGGATAAACAGATGAACGATAGTGTGATCGCGCATATAGTCGATTGTATTGTCGGATGGACACCATAAATTATCTCACCTATGAACTGTTTAAAAGAAAACTATTAAAGATGGATGGAGGGCATACCGCAAATCTGTCTAGGAGTCTAGGATTTATGTGGCAACTCAACAACGAAAAAAAGAAAGAATAGAAGATATAACAAGTTTCACGGTATATTATCGCTGTGTGCTGAAATGTTTGCCTGTGCCTTTAGCACTATCAAAGCGTCGAGCCATTCGTTCTAGTGATAAATAATCAATGTGTGCATTTCGTTAATACAAAAAAAAAATAGAAATAGAAGTTTTTGGTTAGGTTGTCATATAGAGCACATCCACGTTCCTGGTACGAAAGCCATCTCGCTATATTTTCAAATATTGTTCTGCAAAATTCATATGTACTTAATCTTATATACGAATCGAGACTGTCCTGCATAGTTTGGTGGGAGGACTCCAAAGAAGCCTACATCAAAAAGAAGCTAACACTTGCAGTGTTTTTAAACATAGAGGGCACCTTTGATAACACATCAACGCCCTCGATCAAGCGATGCTTAATGGACCGAAACATTATGGGCTGCCTGCATGGTCAGTAAGGCAGAGTGGTCTATGCTCAAATGCTAGATAAAAGCATTGCCATGAGGACCACTAGAAGATGCCCTCAATGGGGAGTATTGTCCCCACTGCTGTGAAATTTGGTGGTGGATGATCTCATCAGGTCATTAAACGATAAACGAATATGGACACAGGGGTTCGCTGATGATATTGCCATAATAGCTAAAGGGAAGTTCCCGTGCGTAGTGGCAGGCATCATGCTTAACGCACTGCGAATGATGGAAGCATGGTGCCTTTTACAAGGACTCTCAGGTAATCCACAAAAAAAAAAACCAAGTTAATTGCTTTCACCAACATGAAGAAACTCAATGACTTGTTCCAGGTGTACAATTAACCAGAGAGGTAAAGTATCTAAGTGTTACACTCGATGCGAAGCTGACGTGGATCATACATTTAGTTAAAATAACGACCAGAGCTACGCAACTATTCTTGCGCTGCAGGAGAGTTGCTGGTAAAACCTGGGGACTAAAGTCGAGGGTGGTATTGACTATATACTGCTGTGATAAAACCAGCAATAGTCTGATGGAGAAGGACAGAAGTGTCCTTTCGCTGCCCAGACACAAGCATTGCTGGGAATCACTGGTGCAATCAACAGCACAGGGATCTCTTCTTTTGGAGACCATTGTGGGCAGGCGCGAATACAACTTGAGTTTATAGGGGGGATAATGCAGATGATATTTTTATTTTGATTAAAAAAAAAAGGTCTGCTCTTTTTAAATACTATTTCAACAGTGTCATTATCATTACCCCCAAGATACTGGGCTTTATAGAGAACACCAAGCTGCTCGAGTGGAAGTAAGAAATTCAATAGGGACAGTACAATGTAAAAAAAATCTAATTTGTATATTTGCCAAACAGTCAAGTAATTTTCAAATGTGTATTTGGGAAAACATTAGCCTCACATGGCTTCATTACAACTTAGAACATTTTTCAAGAAGATATTTATTTATAAATTTTATGAATTAGGTACTTAATTCTGTATAAAGCACTTAAGAAATAACACTAATAAACAAGAATCAATACACCAAAATGTGCGATTTTTTTTATGATTAAGCGACCATCAATACGTGATATGATCATCAATTCAACAAACAAATGGTATTATCTACGCATACAGGCAGATAACTCGCAATAACCAATCACATTATACCGGGCGAATTTCATGTTTTTGCAGATAGATTGTTACCTAAATTTCCGGCACCGAAAGTGACGGTCGAGTACCGTGAAAAATCGCGTGGCAAGAACTCAAAATAAAAACAGAAAAGGTGATGCACTTCCGCTTTACAAACCTTCGAATAAGTGGGTTGATATTCGGCAATCATGCAGGGTGCCAGCCGGCTCGTCGGCGAGGGAGTGGGTTGATAGTAACACAAACCCAAGATGGATAAAAATTTCGGCGCCACCTGCTTAGGATTACTTACCCTGTCATGCCCCCAAGATAAGCAGGAATCCACGGTGATAAATAAAAATCGAGGGGTAAAGTAGTTTGCAAAAACACATACAACAAAATAAAAATAAAAGGATGGATTTAATGACAAACAGTTGAAATTTTATTAATAAATTTAACAAAAAAAAAAATAAAGGTGGATTGAAAAGACCTCGTCAAATAACGAGGTTTTTCAACGAAGAGAAGAAAGATACAGAAATGGCGTTGCAGAAGCGTGGTTCTCAAATTATATCCCAAAATATCGGGCTCATTCACCGTAATAATCACGAAGTTTCCTCTTCAAACACAAACGAAGATACGGCCAATGATTAATTCAAGCAATCTTCCAATAAAATCCACAGATGTGTGAAAATATCCAAAATTCTCAAAGATAGGAAGATTTACTCGTAAGAGCGCGTCTAAACAACAACCAAGAATGAACAGGAACCCGGAAGGAGGAAATACGTCACGCAACCAATCAGAAGACAGATAAATAAAACAAGTATAATGACATAGAAGTGCCCTCTAACGTTGAAAAGATGTAAACACAGAATAAGCAGATCTAAATGGAACACGATCAATCAAACAAATTTATGCGGGGAAATCGATAATACCGACATGTCCAAAACAAACAGATCTTAACCTTACCTAGAAATGTCACCCAACTGTCAAAACATCTGAGAAAAATCTGGGACCGTTTTAAGTATAAGAAACTATCTGTAAGTAAATGAGAATAAAAGATTCAAATTCTAGCTAGGCCGTTCTAACAGGGGAAAGAAAACACAATTTGAAAGCCAAAATTAAACGATAATGTTTACGTTGTGAAATTACAAGACGTAGGAGCATCTCTGAAAGTAGAGGACGGAAATATAAGCAAATAGGGTTACAAAAACTTGTCGAAAAGACTAGCGGAGAACTAAATTGAGGTAAGCGAAGCAAAAAAACAAGATTTACCCGAAAATTCAAGTAAACATAACTTTCACTAGCAAAATTACCTTTAATACGTAACAAGTAACAGAAAAAAATACTAAAAGTTCGCACTTATATAAAATTAATTACGTTCTCAACTGTGTGTTTCAGGGGCACTGTATAGAAACGCCACATATCCATAAAATACACCTGTATATAATCTCTTCTTATGCGTAACAATTTAAATGCAGAGAACGATCTTCGATCTGAAATACATACCTACCGATCGGGCCATCTTGCCTTCATCCTCTCAAATTCCTCAGTCCTATCTCGTTTAGTATTTTGCATAACTCTATTAAGCGGCACAGTCTGGCGATGCTCTGCCCGGTGTGTGTATCGCGAGCCACGAGCCATTTTGGGAAACGTTAGGTGGGCGGGCCTTAAAAACACGAATACTCGTGCCGGAACATTCCTTTGGAAATAATAGGAAAGCTGCATGTTGAACTTTTCCAATATTAATGCCGCAGGTTAGCCGCGCGTTCCGATGAGATAAATAAATAGTCGCTATATATCGTGTGTTTCGGACCCAGTCCACACGATATTTTCGTATCTTTCTTCTGTCACGTTATTGGAATATTGGATATATCGGACCCGTTGGACTAGGTGGTATTCAACGCTTTTTTTGAGACTTGCGTTTCAAATACATGCGGATTTATATTTGTAATTTAATACGATTTCGTTGTTTGTGAAAGGAAGTCTATAAAGGTAACCTGCTCAAAGAACTGAAAATGGTTTTTACGTTTTTAGCAAATAGTAGAAAACAGAAACTTGATATATCCTGTCTGCTTTGAAATATTGACGAAAAAATATACATATAGATTGTCTAAGAGTGCTATTGAGTATCATAATCAATGAGAGTATAACTAGAAGTCGTACATGAATATATGTTTCTTTTTATGTTTTTTCTTGTGGTATCGATGCGTACGATATAGTACCTAAAATCCATAGACGTATAAACATTACTAAATCATATAAACCGGCACCGTAATGAATAGAGGTGTTAGTGTTGACGTTCGCAACTTACAACTATTACAATATATAATACAAAACGCATTATTAATAGAAATCTCAGCGCCAACTTTAGTATTACCAAGCTGACTATATAATTCATGATTTATAATATTTAAAAATATTAAACCTTTTCATTGAATATTAGTTTATAATATAATTAGTGCAATAAAATATATTAGAAAAACATTTAAACAAATATATATGTTATGTAGCATTAATGATGTTTTATTGCAATATTTTCTAATATTTTTTTCATAATCTGCCATGAATTTTTGCTTTGTATTCTATTAATATTTATTTTATTAAAAAAAAGATGAATTTTTGCTTTTGTACCTTTTGGTGGTAGGACGATAATATAAAATGGTAAAAATATGCATAATATAAGAGTTATGTACCTATTTAAAATGATAGTTTAAAGATTAATTGATAATATATATCTATATGAGTTTAATTAGTTCTAAGTGACGCTATAATCTTTTCAATTAATAATCTGCGTTTTGTATTTTATTTGTAATTATTTGTAAGTTGGAACGTCAACACAACACCTCTATTCATACGGTTGCGGTGTTATTGATTTATTTTGTTTATGCGTCTATGGATTAGGACATAGAATGCATACGGCACTGCGTATCATCAGGTTTTTATTCGTTGTCGTTACTTTTATAGTTATAATAGTACGATTAGGCAGATTAGGTTAACTGTTCGTTTAATTGTTGCGGGTGTGTTTTGTTTTTGTGTGACTGAAGTAAGCAAACTTTGACATGTCATTGCATTTTATATAATAATTGGATGCTCAATATTCGCTATGTACAGAAATCGTTTAATAATGTTTGTAGGAATTTTATGCATCATATATGTACTGTATCTACCAGATAAATTGCTAATGTTTTGCTTTTTAGAGATTCATCTCGGTAGATAAGCGTCATAACCTCAAATAGAGGTTAGAATACGTTTGTTTTTTATTGTTTTTCGTAGAATGTTTTTCAAATATTATGAATTAAAGTAAAAATAAGTATCGTAAGTATTTAATGTAGCTCACCCTCCAATTATGTAAATGTATTAGTAGGTGTTGATAATGCTGGTACGATGTTTTATTCATGGTATTGATCTAATACAATTGGCATTGTTTTAGAGGCCACAAGAAAACCCATGAGAGCGGCACTATCGAAGATATGAAAAATGCCCATAGGTTGTACCTGGCACCAGCCAGGCTAGACTTGAAAATGAGTATTTTTCATTTTTATTGGCTTTATTCAATTAAATGATAATAAATACGTTTGTTTTTATTAGAACACTTCAATTTAAAAAATAGTGATTAATTTGATAAACCTTCAGTATGCCGTAAAAGATGCCAGAATTATTGATTATTAACTTGTATGGTGAGTGTGAAAAGCACGTTGTGCCTTTTGGACCAACTCTATGTATGTTTCAACTTTTCGTTATCGACGTTATATATTCTATAATAACCAAGAACAATTTTAGTGCATTTGACAAATTAAATAGATTGGCATTAAAAAATCTCAATTTTCATATAAATATTTTCACAATATTTTAGAAAAAATTATAGGCTTACATTTAATTTTAAAATATGGAATAAATATTTTAATTGAATATTTTATCTATATTTAGAAAAAAATATGAGAAATATATTCAATAAACCTCTCACGAAAAATATTTATAAAAATATATTTTTAAAAATATCTATGTAATATTTTTTGGCTGTTAGGGTAATAATATATTAGATATAATTATCTAATTTAATCCTTTAAACATCATTCTTAGATAGGTTACATATCTACTTTATATGTATGCATATTTTACCCACTTTATATTATTCGTCTACGCACTAAATGTACAAAAGCAAAAATTCAATCTTTTTTTTTATATGAAATAAATATTTACAGAAATACAAAGCAAAATATTCTTGCAGAGATATGAAAAATATATTGAGAAAACATTTGCAATAAAATATTATTAATGCTACATAACATATATATTTTTTAAATGTTTTCCTAATATATTTTCTATAATATATTTTATGCATATTATATTAATATATAACTAATATAATATTTATAAAATATGAAATAAATATAGTTGGTCATTGGGGAATTAACAAAACTTCTTAATCTGGTAAATACGCTAACCTACCTATATACCAGTCTACTAATTAGACTGGTGTACCGAAAGTGTTAATAAAAAGTTTTTTTTTTTTTTGAAAGTAAGTGTCAATAGTAGAGTATAACATCTACGTTCCTCCAGCTCTAATCCAGATGACGTGCGCTCGACATGACGACGCACCTTTCCATATAAAGAATACTCGAAGTCCGTAAAAAGTAGTCCTTCTCCACATACCCGCATGCATTATGTATCATAGACTCTCTTTAAAGTCCACGTGCAACCTAATGCTAAGGACGTTTATCGGCGCGTCCCCACAAAGCGGCGGTATTGTCACACGAGACGGCGAGTGCCCCGATGGCGGCACTATTCTCAAGCGGAACTAACCCGGTAACGCCACGGCACCAGTACTTACTCCGCTGACTCGTTATCTCTCGTGTGCGCGGACACCGCCTATTTACTTCTTATTAAGGCAACGACACAACTAATAAATGAACCATTCGCGGTCTTTTTTTCTACGGGTACGGCGGCGTACGCTTCATATCTGCAAATGAACGAGCCACACTTCCGACAACACTTTATTGATCTCGTCGGTCCATTTCTCAATGCTCCGCGGTCGCGGGCATTACGCCGGTTCCACTGCGGATACTCGGGGCTCGCGCGTCGGCCCCGATCGTCTGGCCAAAAAACGCGCCGTGCGTCGACGGATTTCTATCTAGATCCCCGATATACGGCGCGTGCGTGTCATACTAAATAGTTCGGATAGATCGGCTGCGTTATCGGCGAATCTGATGTTATTTATATTTAGGGGCGGAGGCGGTCGGTGTTGCCTGTCGGCCCCGGTGAAACCGTTACCACCCGGACATGCGCACTTACCGCGGTCCCAAAATTGATTTCGAAAGATTTTGGACTTTGGGGATCTCTGGAAAAAATTATTCCATATGCAAGCCTACAAACTGTAATATGAAATTATTATTTAAGTGTACAGGTTAAGACCGAACATTCATATATTATCATCGTAAGAGTTAAGTTTTATTGTAATTCATTGTGTCTTTATTATCTTGAATTTTATTTGTTTTGTCAAATATACAGTGTCACCCAAAAATTTGTGTGTCGAACCAAATTATTTCTATCCAAGAAGACCTTAAGCTTGAGAGCAAACAAACCCCGTAACAAAATATTAGAATAGCTGCTGTTGTTGTTTTATTTGCTGTTAGATCATAAAGCTGGTGCATCCTTCTGCTGTTGGAAAAGACAAATGTATTATGTATGAAGAGCGAAGCAACTATATGAAAACAGCACGATTGTCAAAATTAAGGAGACGTGGAGACTGCTGTCATACTAAATAGTCGGAAAGATCGGCGAATCTGATTATATTATATTCGGGGGGCGAGGCGGTCGGTGGTTGGCCGTCTGCCCCCGACAGAAACCGATTACCACCCGGACATGCGCACTTACCGCAGTCCCAAAATTGATTTCAAAGGATTTTGGACTTTTGGGGATCTCTGGAGAAAATTATTCCATATGCAAGCCTACAAACTGTAATATGAAATAAACGTGCTGTTTTGTTTGCCATTTCTTGCTGTTTTATTGGTAAATGAAAGCAAAAAAAAACACAAAACATTGGTATCTGTTTATTTTTATAGAATTAATAAACTTTAAAAATACCGATACAGTTTTAATTAAATATGCAATGATGACGATATATTAAACAGATATTTATATCGATATACTGTTATATCTAGGGATTTTCAGCGAAAGACAAAATGCAAGTAGTATGTCTTGCCTTTGGAACTACTTAATTATATTTTTACAAGCACATTCACCCCAAGTATGTATCTCTCTGTTCAAAAATAACAGTGATGTTACCATGGCAAATAATATTAAGTTATGTGGAAAAGCAAATTGAAGGTTATTGTTATTCCTGAACAGTTGTTGTTAACATATAACCTTGAAAATCAATAAAAAATGTTACCACAAATGTAGATTCCAAGTGTGTATCTGATCCTTTGCTGTTACACATCTTTTTTTTTTTGTTATCCCATGGGCTGGTGTATTCCAAAGAAGGCAACTCGGCCAGAAAGACCTATTGTGCCCCCATGTCAATTTTTGCCTTCTTAGTCAAGTTGCACTCTATCAAAAAATTCCGCAATTTGGGCTGTGAGTTAACTTACCGACTCTGGGTTCGTCGAACAGATCGACCCCAAAGTGCATCTGCTTCTCCTCGTCCACTGACGAGCAGTTGACAAGAAAGTGAGCAGGAGTTTCCTCCATACTCCCACACTTCCTGCGCAGGGAAAAGTTCACTAGCCATAGGCGACAATTATTAAGTATTCTGTTTTGTGTTCTTTCAATTTTACTGTTATTATTCCTTCACTACCATTTTTTTTCTGCAGTTACGTCCTCCCATGAGCTTCTTCTACTCCTGACCACAACATCCAGTAGTCCTCTGCTATCTCCTTAATGCCATGCCTTTTTTTTAATTTTTACAACTTCCTCCTCCTTCAAAATGTTTCCCGAAGCCAGTACTGACAATCGATGGTAATTTAAAATGGTATTCAAGAATCGGTCTACTAGGGCCAAGTGGTATTACTAGGACCCTAATAATTAAAACACAACCTAAAATGAGGAACCGAATAATCAAAAAACTAAAATCACGTTACCTTAGATCTTAAAAGCGCAAAAAAAAACAAATGGCGAACACGTGGTCGCGTCGGCTAAAAAAGTAAAAATACGCACTAGTAAGTTAATCTGTGAAAGCAATTGAATATTCGATAATCCAAAACCCAAAGAATACTTCGATCTTGGTTACAGTTTACAAATCCCAATAAAATTGGTAAATAAACTCCAAAATCTCGAAAACCCTGATTTACCTAAAAATGTGTTTCATCCCGTACTAACGCACGAGTCAAATACGGAAATACGATCAAGAACTGGGTCTATCGGTTGAAAACAAAAAAAAAGTAAAATGGAATACGGAAACAAAGGGTGAGAAAAAGATTAACGCAACAAATTAAACTTTGAAATGGGGATGAAAAGAAAGGAATAAAGAAATAAGGGAATCCACATGAGCTGGCTGCCCTAACAAAAACGTTATCGCGTTCAAAGGTTGGCCATACTGCGACTTGAATGAAATTTTGCCAACAAACAACTGTCGGACGGACGTAAATACAGATTCAAAACAAAACAGCTGAAATGTAGAATAAAACGTTAAAGTTGGACGGTGAAAGATAAGGACACAGGTAAATCAAGAGCAAAAGAGACTTATTATAGTACATTACACCTCCGTGGGTTAGCCGAAGCAGAAAAGAAAAACAGAAAGATCACAACTATGGACACAATTAAGATCAAAACATCTAGGAGAGCCTAACCGTACAAGAACCTGGGGGTTGGGGTACCTACCAGGCGCGTCCCCGAGGTGGTGGATAGGGGAAAGGCCATCTTGTCAGGGATCGCTCAAGATGAGATGGTTAGTGGCGGCCATAAGTTCGTCCTCTCTGCTTAAAACCGGAGCAGGGTGAATGAAGACCGTTGCCGTGAACCACTCCTCCTTGCCCGAGCTGTCGTGTCGTGGCTAAGGGCTTGCACAGGGTTCTACAACGATGCCAGTTGTTGCTTTCGGCTACCGAAAGCCCAACTGTTAAACCAGGTCTTGGCTTAACTGTACGGACCGAGAGGAGGCAACCTCAACAAAAACCTAAATCCTAAGGTGGCGGACTAGGCTGATGGGATGCGTGGCTGGATAGAAGACCAGTCTACTAGTCCAACCTTGGAGTACTTGGCGCAACCCATTGTATTTAGCCTTACCTCTGCATGCGGGGCTCTGTGGAGGTGGACTCTTTCTTCCCTAGCTACTCGTGGGATCAACCATGGACGTTTATTAGCGGGACGACACCGCTAATAAATAGGAACTGGAGCAAGGACCTCCATAAAGAAGCTTCCACTTCCAAAGATGAGAGTACCTCATAAGGAAGGAACAAAGGGAGGAGCAAAACGACTGGAGCAGATTGGGGAACAGGATGGCATCCACCTCCTCTCAAATTGCGTAGCACTGTGCAACTTAAGGGCGTTGCACCTGGGAGCACGTAAAATTGAAAAGGGAGACTCACCCAACCTGGGGCCTTCTGATATCCTACACTTTTTGAAAGGTATAGGATTGGAAGCCCAGCTGTAAAATAGCAAGAACAGGGGACACAATAGATCTTTTAGGTTGTAGTGTAATATCACCCTTTCAATATATACATATGAGATTCAAAAAGATTGTCAAATCCGCTCCTATAGATAGTAACAGGATGTAGGTATATGCCGCGTGTTTGTAATGAAGGTTTGAACTAAGTCAAACGACTATGGATTGGTGTTTCTGCTTGTAAAAATGAAATGTAATTAATTTAACTTTTCTCAATTATGATTTTATAATTCAGTACTAACTGGTGTTTAACTAAATTTATTTATTACTTTAAATTATAACATTCAATTAGTATAATAACGTTTGATTCTAGACTTAATTTTAACCAGCACATTGCCAATACTCTCTCGTCCACGTTTCAAACTCTGGGTTTTATAATCAGAACTAGTAAACAATTTTCTTCTCTTGAGTCGATTCTTCCACTTTATTTTGCCTATGTGCGTTCAAAACTTGAATACGCTTCCGTTATTTGGACACCTTATTACAAAACTTATTCCATTATGCTTGAAAAAGTTCAGCGTAAATTCATGAAGTATCTTTATTTCAAACTTAATGCGGTGTACTCCCGTCAAGGCTTTGATCACAACACTTTGCTAAATTTATTTCACCTTCAACCTCTTGAACTTCGCCGGAGCCATAACGACATTAAATTCTTATTCAACCTTCTTCATAATGTATTTGATGCCTCTACTCTTTTAAATAAAATTTCTTTTTTTATACCTGCTCATCAAATGCGTCTTAACACAACTTTTTACACGTCAACTCCTAGTACAAATATCTTATTCAGATCCCCTCTGCATAGGATATGCTCATACTATAACAACATTGTTGATAATACTGCCGATATAAACTTTTCACATTTGCCGTATTTGCTGGGCAGGTGTACTGAATTGTTTAGTATGTAGTTCTTTCATTTGATTTTATTATTGTTATTGTTTTATCTTACTTGCTTTTTTACTCTTTTGTTTTATATACTTTTATATCACTTTCTGTATCTTTATATATATAGCGTAATTTTGTTATGTTTAGGTTATACTAGTTTAGGTTTATTCTTGTTAAGATTTTTTTTGAGCACCCTTTCTCTTGTTGAAAGCTATCTCTCACTTTTTGTCCTGTTATTGGAGTTACTCTGTTGGGCAATAAAGAATATATTATTATTATTATTATTATTATTATTATTATAATTATTAAGTGACAAAACTGCATCTCTCAGTTCTTCTATGGTATGCATGCGGTTTCTATAGATCCTATTTTTTAGATAGCCAAACATGAAGTAATCTAATGGGGTTAGATCAGGTGATCTTGGTGGCCATCTTTGTGCTCTAACAACCCTGTCAGCAAAAAATTGTTGAAGATATTGGCAGGTTTGTCGAGCAGTATGTGCTGGAGTATTATCGTGCTGAAAATAACTTGCTTCAAGCTCATTTTCTTGTAACTCTGCAATAAACAATTCCAACATCTGTTGGTAACGTAGGGCTGTTACAGTTTCCTCGAAGAAAATTGGCCCTACTATTCGTTGCCTGGACATAGCTAACCAAACTCCACCTTTTATGGGATGCAATTCTCGAAATTCGTGTGGATTTTCTGCATACCAGATACGATAGTTTTGTGAATTGATATAGCCTGTTAGATAAAACCAGGCTTCATCCGAGAAAAATGATTTGTTTAGCAAGTCATCGTCCCTTAAATTGTTATTAAACCAATGACAATATTCCAATCGCCCATCATAATCTAATGGTAATAATTCTTGTACCGTAGAAACTTTATAGGGATGAAAATGTAACTTTTCTTTTGACAGCTCGTTGCACTGAAGTGTATGATAAGCCTATAAAATTATAAAATGTAATAAACTATTTCACTTAATGTTAATATTGATTTTTTACCTGTTTGTTAAGCGAATTACCACAGATAAATTCCCTTATTTTCTTACAGTATTCAGAAATACTATTGTTGGTGATATTAGATGTAAATATAAACGCTTTGAAAAAAATTATGAGATAAATAATCGAAAGATACTACAACACGAACGCCAATGTGGCTAAATGTCAAGAAAATTCATCTAATGTATGAAATTTGTATGTAGCTAACTTCGCTCATTAAATTGGTAATAAGTATAGATAAATTTTTCCGGAAAACAGTTTTTTTTACGACAATCATTTTGAATCTCATAGTATATATAGATACAACCGTTCAAGAATAAAAATAGCAACAAGGTGAGTACCAAACGCGAAAGGAAACTAGGAAATAAGTAGATGCCTAGTGAGATACAAAATCGTTTGCAAAGTGGCAGAAAACTTCACGAAAAAGATCGTAACTTTAGCTTTTCATAGAAAAAAACATAATGTCAACTGATTTCATAGCATGAGTGAATTTGTCGACTCAAAAACATCTAAAAACGCCACTATAATCATTCATTAGTACTAACGGAACCTCTGCGACCTTATGGCAGTCGTAATTAGTCAGCGCCAGCGATATAAAGTCGACTCATGCATGGTTCGCGGTCGTACCCCGGACACTTTAGAAGTGTGAATAAAAATCCCGTATATAAATTGCTTTATAACCGCAACACACGTCCCTAGGTGTAACTTATCTCGTACGGGCGGGCGGATTTTTGCTCGCATAGGAGTACATTAACATGTTCGGTATCGCGCGGATAAAAATGTCAAACATGCGCCCGTCCGCAGCGCCACAAACGTCGCGCATAGATACTTTATACGTATAGGTGTTGTTACACACATGGACGTGTGTGATCTTTATGCTCTTTCGCTCGCGCCCAGTCCATTCGTATAACTATGATTAATTCTGGGACGGCAGATAGGCAACGTTAATGAATTATGTAGATGTCGGCTTAAGCGCATCTCTGGCCATACGTATGTATGTATATACGCTTACGAATACTCTATCGCCATCTCGCGTCGTACCACACGTATTAAGGACGACACCTCGCGCTCGCTTGATTAAATAAATGTCAGTGGGGACTAGTTTCCATGGAAATATTTACAATTAGATTTATGCGTACTCAACTCGTCCGGACGGGTAAATATTAATACATTTCGATTGCGCCCACGCGTTATAACCTACGCCGGGTACGGGGACAAAAATCCGAAATTCCCACAGCCGTACGTTCTGATGTAAGCTCGTTTTATTGTCGCCTGACACCGCTAACTCTTAAATACTGCGTCGGGTATATACGGAAGGAATTAGTTACGATTTTACGAGCAAAGCGCTACTATTTTGTGCGGATACATGTTTAGATTATGTTGGATTCTTTTTTAACAATTTGTGTGTAATTAATTTACCTAAGGATCGTATGTCAATTTTGTACATATATGCATATCCACTTAACCGCACAATTAACGCACACACTTATCATATTTCGATTTACCCATTATAATTACAGTCAAAATTATCATTCATTTTGAAAAACATATTAAGAATAAGAATACAACAAACAGAATTATTTCGATAATAACAATATGTTTGACTTAAATGAATTGTAGGAAATAAACAAAAACTGAAAATATGACTTCTTTAACAAAATATTGTAAATGATCATTATTATTACGAACACAAAGATAACTTCTTTTGAACCGTATTTAGGTTATCAGTAACTAAGTGTTACCACCTCTGGCTGTTATTGTAGCCTGACATCGTCGTGGCATACTTTCAATTAGAGATCTGATGGTTCTTGAGGGATATCGTCCCATACGCGAATAAGACTTTGTCGCAGCTCGTCTAAGGCTGTTAGGTTGTGGATGCTGACTTCTAATCCTCCTCGTCCCATTATGTCCCAAAGATGCTCGATTGGGTTCGGTCTGGACTACAGGCTGGCCACTCGAGGATTTGAATTATTAACGTAATTTAAATATTCAGTAACAATATGTGCCGCATGTGGCCTCGCATTATTCTGCCATAAGAATGAACCCCATCGCCAATGTAAGGTGCAAAAGGTATCACAAAGTTCTAAAATGTCTGTTATGTATCGTTCAGGACGTCCACCATCAACGATAAAAAGTTCGTGCGAGCTGTTAAAGATATTCTCACCCCATACCATTACTGAACCGCCTCCGTATAATTGGTTTCTCGAATGTTACATGCGGAATATCTTTCATTTGGCCTTCTGTACACTCTTGGACGACGATCAGAACTTACAAGGCAAAACCGTGACTCATCCGTAAATAACACCTACTCCCAATGATGGATTTCCCAATCCACATGCCTTCTTGCAAAAGCCATTCCGTTTCTTCGGCGGTTTTGCAGATAATCTGGACCGAGTAGCTGCTTCCCGAGGTCGTAAATTTTGAGTACGAAGTCTTTCTTCTTATGGTATCTTGACTAACAGCAGTGCCATGACCGCGCTTAGTTGTATTTGGAGGCTTCGTGCAGTGTAGTGAACCGTTCCCTAAGTGCTCGAAGCATCAAAAATCGAGTTCCTCCACCGCATTTTGTAGCTCGTGGCCTGCCTTGGCCACGTCGTCTAGCGTAATCGTTGCTCTCTACAAATCTGTGCAGAACCCTACCGACCGTTGTATGAGCCACGCCAAATCTTCTACCAAGTTCGCGATTTGTTAGTCCTTCATTGGACAAAGTTACAATTTGAACACATTCATCACGATTTAAATTTCGTCTAGCACGTTTCCATCGGCAAAACATATGTATTCCACGAATGACAGTTATTCTTATCAATTTGTAAAAAATTAAAAAAACAAATACCTACTTTTATTTTAGAAGTGAGGCTTATTTACTTGAAAAACAAGCCCCTTATGAAAAGCTGCTATGATTTCAAAATTAAATAAAGAATACAGACAAAAACCTACAAAAGGCGTAATAATGAACAAATTATTATAACTAATATTAATGAATCGGAAAATATATAATATTTCTTGAAATAAAACCAAAAGTCAGAGTGGTGCGTTAATTTTGCGGTTAAGTGTATTATGATGTTACATTTACAGTAATATTTTATTAATAGATGTAATTTATTGACAAAAATTAAATGAAAAAAAACAACAAATACACCCGTTTGGTAAAGGTTCACTTATATACCCTGTTCAAGATAAACAAGAGTAATGGATTACACACGAGACAAGATTACATAGAAAAAATAAGCACCACGAAGTTGTCTATTGTTGCAATTCGGAATTTTTTATGACAATGTAAGTAGCACCGTATTAAAATACTAATTCAGACAAAAATAACAGCAAAATAACAAGCATAGAGCTTTATTTTATGTACTCTGTTTTTTAATTCGTTGGCTACGATTATATAGGGGAAATATAAACCTAATTGGTCGCCATATTTTTATAATAGCTGATTGTTAAGCATTTGTGTTGTAATCATATTCGATTTTTTTTGTAAATTGTTTATTTTTCGCTTCTTCTTATCAAGTTCCTATAATAGAGCTGTTATTTTAAGAACTAATTGAGTCGTACAACATTATATAAATTCAGGAAAATGATTAATTTTAAGCAAGTCCACTGACTGTGTTAATAGAGCGTGATGACATTATTAAATGGAGAATAGAATATTTAACACAGATAAGCAAATATAAAGAGCAAAATCGATTTATACTGTGAGATTCAAAATGATTGTCCTAATAAAAAAACTGTTTTCCGAAAAAAATTATCTATACTTATTACCAATTTAATGAGTGAAGTTAACTACACACAAATTTCATACATTAAATCATTTTTCTTGACATTTAGCGACATTAGCGTTCCTGTGTAAGTATCCACCCAGTAAACACATTTATATCTCAGACACGTAACAAATACGTATCCTCTGATCTATCTATTTTCTCAGACACATAACATGTAAGACACGGTAGCGTTCATTGGGTGCGTAATGCGCATCAAGCCTCTCTTTTGATGGTCCTGAGACATTACATAGATAGATCTGATATATGAACACTGTTCTATTTCAGGCGGTTATTATGTTCTCTGTGGATACATAACTTCTTTTAGAGCTCTTTTATCACCTAACTATTTATTGCGCAATTTATGTCAATTTAAAATGTTACGTGTTAATACTATTAAATCGTGTTACCTGACGTCACAATTTTAAATTGGCATAAATTTGCGCAATAAATAGTTAGGTGTAAACGGCCTTTAGGAAGTAGGTAAAAGTCATTTTCGAAACTACATTAAGTTATATATCTTATCCATTATAATACATATAAATATTATTGGATTTACAAGATATAAAGAACTCACTTGCCGCTTCGTTCGTGTGTTCGTTATAATCAGAGAGAGGACAATTTCAGGCGACCTGGCATTATATCATCCAAGGCAGAGGCGGATGATGTAATGCCACTAGACTAATCATACTAGTACATACTAGTGACGGTTGCTGCATTTTGTTTTTTGTTGAGAATTGTTTCATATACATATATACATGCATATAGGTATAACGCGGTTACTGTTAGAAAAACAATTATGCCAAAAGAAGAAGTCTTCAGTAATAGAAACTTGAAGTTCCTTCACCAAACTTTCAACTACATATACATAATACATATAATGTTAAAGTTACTGTAATATACAAGCTTTTATTGAAGGTGTAACCAAAGGTTTGCAAAATCCTGTGGGAAAAGGCAGATAATTAATTATTTTACATTATAAGATTGTAGTAGGTGGTTTACTAGTTTTCCAAGATAAAAAAAGCATCCCTAACAGTTACAAACATACCACAGATGTTTTTAAAAATATATTTGACAAATATTTTTCATGAGAAGTTGTTGAATATATTTTTTTATATTTTATCTATATATATTTAAAATATTTGTAAAGTATTATTTATCTGAAAATTGAGATTTTTTTTATGCAATCATACGAAGCTATTTAATTTGCCAGAATGAACTAAAATTATTTGTACACAGTTACCTATATATCTTGGTTGTTTAGATTGTATAACATCGATAACAAAAAAGCTATATGAAACTTTCCCAGAAAATAAAAAAAAAAAAACAACATGCCTGGAGGTGTTTAAAAGGGAAGAACTTTTTTCTGCACACTCACCATACAATATTATTGCTTTTGATCTGGTGTGAATGGATGCATATAGCAGTTACCTCGCTGCAATTATTTTAGCCCTTACGTAATATAATTACCTGTTACGTAAACGTCAGTATATTGATAGAAGTTACAGGGCTTAACTTTTATTTTAGATATATATTATCTAATTTAATCTTTAAACTGTCATTTTAATTTATTTATTAGTCTTACACACCAAACAACAGGCACAATGCAAGGACGACCCAGAATTATCTTTATTAGAGTCTATTATTTGTAATACACATTACAACACACTCCTCAGTCCAGGCTTGTAGTTAGTACCTTAGCAACGTAGACACTATTTTACCATGGGCTTTTATTTTTGAACGGTTTAAGGCATTTCCAGAAGGACGAGCGTTGATTGAAGATGAAAAACGGTATGAAAACCCTTCATTTGTAAGAATAGATAAAAATGTCTGCAGAATTCGGGATCTTAAGCGTTCAGATCGTCGATTGACTGTGAAAGTGATCGCGATGAATGATAAGTTGAACTTAACTCACATCACATTTCATTAGATTTTGACCAATGTGCGCAAAAAATGGCTCCGAAAAACTTTTCGCAGAACCAAGAAAACAGATGCAAAACAGATACAAAGATGCCCCGACTTTTGCCCATTATTGGTGACAAGTCTTGAGCGTTTGAGTACGACCTGGAAATCAAGCACCACAGCATGGAATGGCACACTTTAAACTCTCCAAGGGCCAAGAATAAGGAAGTGCATAATCAAGTGCATACTCATTTGCTTCTTCGATAGTAGGAGAATCATCCACAAAGAGTTTGTGCTTCAAGGATAAATTATCAGCAATTTTACCAAGAGACTCTTGAAAGACAACGAAAAAGGGTTATGCGTGTAAGACCAAATATTAAGAACAATTGGTTTCACGAGAATTCGCCTTCTCATACAGTAATACATACTTGAAAATGTGTTAAATTATCTTCGATATCTTCCTACACATTTTTCTTTTCTTTCTACGATTTTACCCCAATTCTTTTGTCTTCTAATAATACGGTTTTATGTCTTATTATTGTTTAGATATGCTAGCTTTTTTTTTTAGTGAAGTTGATCTTATTCGTTTATTTTATCATTAATTTTGCTTGCTATATACCCAATGGCACTAACGATAGCCACAACTATTTTTGAAATCGCCCTCATTCATTACAAGCAAAACTCGAAAAGATATCTTATTTTTCATTTGATATTTATAAAAAATAAATGAGAAAAAAATTCATCTCTATTCCTTCATCTCTTTTGTATATCAGTACTAACTATTCGATTATTATACCCAATAATTTACATCGAGGTGTATAGAAGAAACGGAAGCAGAAAACATATTTATATCAGATTGTGTCATTAGAAACTGTTATTATTAGAAGCAGTTACTCTCAGGCAGAAGATCTGCTCCGTTATCCTTAACCAGGTCACGATCCACCTACGTAAGAATTTTATGTCACTTCCTAGATATATCTAGGAATATATGTGTGTATGTACTTCTGTGCTCTCAATTTAAGAAGTTCTATCATCATATAACTGTTAAATTTCTACACGTGGCGAGTACTAGCCGGAAAGAATGGAAAAATTGGTAAGGAGCAAGAAGGAGATATTGTCAGTGTTTGATTAAAAAAAAATAACTATTGAAATTTCTTTATTTTATCGTAAAGTTAATTTCATTTGAATAACTTAGGACGGAACAGAAATTATTGTATAATGTTGTAGATGGTTTGGTAGATCCAGAAGTAGATTGTATAATATAAAAAGTTTCATTCTATAATTAAGAATATTAAGAAATACATTAATTTTATCGTCTTTGCAAGATATCCAATTATCACTTGTCTTGGATTTTCGTTTAGATCTGCTAATGTTGGTTGCTCAGATCTTGATCGTTACAATTTACAGACGTAATAAAACAATAAGAGAATCCCTACACGCAATAACACAGCGCCAGGCAATATTAAATGGAAGACTAGTAGTTATGTACTTCGCGCAATAATCATTACTATGCACGCGCTTCGCTCACCAATACGTTATACGGTTATACAGTTAAAGATGCATAGTTAAAAAAGATAAAAATCTTCGAAGAGTGCATGTTTTTGTAATAGTCAGCTATTGTTAGCAATAAACTCTAATGAGAAACCGATTTTGCCGGCGATGAAGTCTACAGTAATAAATAACCATTTCTTTACTAGGATTTAATGTTTTTTTTTTCTTTCAATTATTATTTATTTTTAAAAAAAAAAGAACAAAATGGCTGATGGGGTTCTATATACGTTAAATATCGTTGCTATACTTACTTTAATTATAGTTTTTCCCCATTTTTTTCTGTCCTTAGCTTCACTATTCGCTTGCGTCCGGCTTACAAGGGAATGCCGGCAAGTGTCAAATTCCGATTTTCATGAAACTTTACAGATTGGAAGAATACCATTTAGGGGTACAAGTTTTTCGAAGTTATTATTGTTACAGATATGTTAGCTCTATTTGTACTGATTTAATTAACTAGTATAAGATATAAATGAGTACAAAATTTTATACTATTTTAAGAAAATAGTATCAAGGAATGATAAAATTTTATATAGTTGATATACAGTTTTGTGACATATTTTTTGCGACATTTAATGTAAATGTGTTTTCATTCTGTTACAGCTAACATGTTCAGCACATTAGCTATGTTAACTGGCATTGTAGTAAACTACAATTTTACGCAGCACGAGAAATAATACATCATTTGAAACCATCGTCCTTTATAGTATATACAGGGTGAGTTTTTTATCTTGAGACAACGGAATATCTCTAAACACTGCATCAAATCAAAAAAAGATCTTAATAAGATTTGTGGTGGCTCACTGAATAGTGCCGAACTCGATTTATAATCTTATTAAGATCTTTTTTTGATTTGATGCGGTGTTTTAGAGATATTCCGTTGTCTCAAGATAAAAAACTCACCCGTGTACATTTATGTAATTACAACAAAAACAGATTAAACAAAAACATAATCAAAACTGGCTGAAGAAAAACGCAAAAAAACATCATAGATCTTAAAGATAACAAGGCTGGATAACTAAAATATTATTCCCTTCATTTCCGGTAATCGGTTTTTGTCGTTCTGGTTTGTTATAACACACACCTGTACTTCGGAATACTTGCAGCAAATTTTCTAAAGAACGCTTATGGCGTCTATTAGGATATTTTTGCGCATAAATCCTTGATGCTAGCAAACAATTTCTGCTTGAGGGTAATTTCTCATTGTAAATAATTGAAATGTTTTTTAAATAACCAAGAACAACAATGATGCGCAACTGACAAATTATGTTATTGTCAAATGACTTTTGTGGATAATGAATAATAGCGATACTTTTGTCTAAGTCCACTTTTGAGAAAGAATTGATAGGAATTAATATTTGAAATAGAAAATTATAAATTACTAATAAACTATAACAGATAGGTATAGGAAGCATTAATACAATCTTAAAGACCGTTAAAATTAGAATCTAAATAAGGTAATAAATACAGGATGTTCCATTTAAAATAGGATAAAGATAGCGAAAATTAAAAGTATGTTTTTGTTCACCCCGTATAATTTTTTGTATTACTTTTATTTTATTATCAAGCTTAATGCTTTAGTTAAAAAACCAATATAGTTTAAAATACCTAGCTTAAATATGCATGACAGGTATGCCTCTTCAATTTTGGTCTACATTTTGAAGGATAGTTAAATACCTTGTAAATGAATTGAGTTAGGAATAAGAAACCTAACACCAACTTGTCTTTATTTAGTCTGTACTATCAAACTATGCCACAATATACAAGGTTTTCCATTTAATTTTTCTTTTCTTTGAGTCACCCTGTATACTTCAAAATAATTTTGAAATGTGCTCCTTCTGAACCTGTATAACCCTTAGCAAAAAAAAAATGAAAATATATTACCACGTTTCGTATATAAACCGACGCGAATGTGGTGGCTCACCCTGTATATATTAAATATTCTTGAACGTATGGAAACGTTTCTAGAATAAGCAATTTGAATACTCGTAACGGGCATAGAACGTTTTAAAATGTGCTTGTAAGCAGATCCCTAGAATATTCGCCGCGCATGTTCCTAGAATGTTCTAAGAACGTTCTGATGCTACTAGGGCTTATATCACTTAATTTCAAAGTACCTGTCTCCTTTGGTGTTAATTTTTGTTATTATAATTGGTGTGTATTGAAAGTTTTGGCATCAGGATATAGGATACCATATTTTTTTTTCCAATTTGGGCAATTTTTTTAATAAATTAACCCCGACGAAATAAAATACAAAACTAAGCGTGGTGTCCTATGGAGAGTTATTGCAAAAGTGTAAAAAGAAATAGCGTATCACATTTAAAAAAATATATTTTTTAACGCCTCGCTTTTATGAAACACCCTGTATAATCGAAAATATTTTTAAATTATAGACCATACAATTTCATATACAACACTTTTTCTCATACAATTTTCATATAAAATACTTTTCGAAATTATGTACTATGAAAGAGATGTACTTTGTCACACTCGGTCACACTATTATACAAATACCTACAAAATAACAAAATTTGATATCCTTGGACATCTATCAAATACTTGTCTTCTTACTCAAAGTAATACAATTTTGAATATTAGATCATTGGATTGGAAACACATCGTTATATCAATGAAGAGAATTGTGACATGTTAACCACTATTAATGGCATGGATATAATGTGTATTTGGATAGGTTTTCCAGGCGAACAATTCCTGATACGGCAACTTTTTTCGCACACTAGTGCACCGACCCCGAAAGTAAGGATCTTTGAAACCCAAACAAGAACAGTTTCCACGGTTATCTCCACAAATCTGTGTCAAAGTACGAAGTAGACATTTTGAATCTGCACTGTATAGAGACGATATTATCAGCAGTTCTCAATAAGTCTTTCTTTTACTGTTACTTTCTTGTCTTTGAGTTTTTCCTACAAGTTTATAAATAAAAGTTACTTCTTTAAGCCCCGTTAGTAAGTCATTTCAGTTAACTGCATAAGTTAACAATCAGCCTGTATACGTACTCTTTTGCAACTGCAATGTTATTATTTGTTGTATATTTATTGTTGTGTGGATTTGTTGTAAAATAATTTAGACTGTTTCCTAGCCTAAACTTATGATTGAGCACTATCAATAGCTTAGAATATTAACTTTTTTCTCAACTTCAAATGATAATGAAGAGTTTATGTATGATATTTGAAAATTGTGATGATCTATTGTTTCACTATTATATGTTATTGGTAGTAGGTGATTGTAAACTTGTATTAAGGAACAATACGAAATACAAAAAAAAACACACACTAATTAAGTTCAATAATTAATCTCTTATTAAACATTAAAATCATGCATCTTCAGAATACGATAAATTTCAACATTCTTTTCACAAATTTCTCATCATTGTTGTCTTTAAAATATCGTTAAATTAAAATCTCTTATTAAAATATATATAAATGTTATTTCCGCTATATCTGTCCACTACATATCCTTATAAATAAGAAAAAAATCACCATTTTCAATATTCTAGGTATATCATCTCTTTTAAGAATATTATTGAAACATTCGCAGAATATTCGTGAAGATGCATAAAATATTCCTGGGAATATTGTAGAAACGTTTCTAGAATAAGGAATTTGAATACTCGTAACGTGCATAGAACATCTAGGCGCTTGTAAGTAAATCCCTAGAATATTCTCCGCGCATCTTCCTAGAATGTTCTAGGAACGTTCTGGTGCTACTAGGGCTTATTACATAATTACAACATGTAATATACAATTACATAATTTCAAAGCATCTGCTTTCTTTGGTATCAATTTTTCTTACTATTATTGGTGTGTATTAAACGTTATAGTGTTAGGATATAGGATACCATATGTTTTCTTCCAATCTGGACAATTTTTTTTTAATAAATAAGCCCCGACGAAGTAAAATGCAAAACTAATCGGGGTGTCCTATGGAGAATTATTGGGAGCATGTAAAGGTGCAAAAATAAATAGCGTATCACATTTAAAAAAAATTATATTTTTTTAGCGCCTCGCTTTTATGAAACCTCCTGTATAATCGACAATATTTTTAAATTATAGACCATACAATTTCATATACAACACTTTCTCATACAATTTTCATGTAAATCACTTTTTGTAATTAAGTAATATGAAAGAAATATAATACTTTGTCACATTTGGTCACACTATAATACAAATACCTACGCAATAACAAAATTTGATATCCTTGGACATTTTACAAGATAAACGCGGACCGCACGATAAAACGATCACCCTGTGCGAGCATTTCATATAATACCTATACCTTAATACACTTACCTATTTACAATTCATAAGTATATTCTATCTGACGCTACATTATTTATGTAAATTTAAAGAAGTGCCTCGTCTCAAACTGTACCAGACCATGTATACCGAAGTCACGGGATAATCAGAATATTAACGCTATTGTGTAAATACCCCATTTGAATATGTAATGGTTGATCTTCACGTGTGCAATAGTATATACGCATCTGTGAATTTAGACGCGTCGAATGAAAGATCAACTTATGTATGTATGTAGTATGGTACAGATTATAATAAGAGTTCCGTTGTATTTCTATTAGGATACCACACGCATTGCTGATGTTGACGTATATTATTAGATTGGGTACTGTAATTGTATGACAATCGCGTATTTGTGTCATAAATTGCAGTACAGTACGACGTCTTAATGTATTATATTGGGGTGCTTCACATCAATGGTCCAGTAACTTTGCCTGGCGGTTTATTATGGGTAAAACATAGTATTTCTAATTATATTAAATTACCATATTTATAATAATAAAAAAATCCCATGTGTTGCAGCATATACTCTTGGCATTCTGCAAAACATATTTGATGGAAAAAAGATCTTGTGGCATTTATGATGCATAACGATAGTGTATCTTGACAAGATTGACGATACATAAAAATTACACTTGCTTTCTTTCAGAGAGTGTAAAGCATTTTGCACTGAATCGCATAAGTTGCAACTTCTAGTTGGTTACACTTATTCTCCAGCTACATCCAATTGCAATGAAAGTTCACTAGTTAAGATAAATGGGAAATCTATTGAACAATATTAAACAACTAAGTTACTGGAACTGTATATATATCACACATTTAATTGAAACATATTGCATCCATAGCCGCATAAGTCGTTTCAAGTTATTTTGCCATGAAGAAATTACAAATGCTGACAACTTTTTTATTTTGGTAGCTTTCTTAATAAAGCCCCATATGGCATCATTTGTTGAGGTGCTGCTCCACAAAGAATTTTCATATTGCCAAAACGTATCATTCGTAACATGCATAATTTGTATTTCCAAGACAGTGAAACATGGGGGAGGAAACATCATGATCTGGGGTAAAATAGACGAAAGAATGATTGAAGACGTGTATTTGAGAATCCTGGAAAACGATGCGGTACCAATTGGATGTGAAATAATTGGGGTGGGATGTATTTATCAGCAAAATAACGACCTCAAACACATTGCCAAAGTAGTTAAAAATGATTTCCAGCAAAAATCTTCTGAAGGAGTCCTTTTCCTAATGGAGTGGCCGCCACAGAGTACTGATTGCAACCCCATTGAGCTCTTGTGGGATCACTTGGATCGTGCGGTCCGAAAAATATCGCCAACTGGCAAAGCAGCATTCTGGAATGCTCTGCAGAGTATGTGGAATGCTATAGAAGAATCGTATTTGGAGCGATTAAACAAAAGAATGCCATGCATCTGTCGGACGAAGCTAAAAGAGGTTATTTTTATGAAAAATTAGAACAATGTATAGTTAATTAGAATTTGCTATTTTTTAATCAAACATGGTAAATTAATGAGTAAAATTTACGTTTCTTAATCTTTCTAGTTTATTTTGTCGTAGGATGAAACTTTTCTTAGTGCGATCAAACTTATGATCGGTAGTGTATATCTTAAAATGTATGTTAAAGAACACAGTATCCATAATAAAACTCACAAGGACAATCATGAGCATATCAAACTAGATAATACAGACTTTCAGTTACCATCGTTTACCGCTATATGAAATAAATCCTATATACAAAAGACATAATCTTTTATAATAATTTACCAAAACTCTTTAAACATATCACAAACCAACTTTTATTTGTATCTTCACTAAAAGATCTACTTATTGTCTCTACCTGAGAGTTTCTAGAAGATTATAGATTTACTGATTAATGGTATCTGTTTTATTTTCTTGTTTTTTGCATAGTATCTTCTTGACTTCCACTTATTTTCGAATTACGTTTTTCTAGAACATTTTCAACCTATTTTGATATTGCTTTACCTTCACTTGCTATGTGAGTACGCTAATTTACAATACTTAAGAGTCGAAATTAGCCAATAAAATAATAATATCTCATGAATCTGGGAAAATATGTTTCCTTTTTAATAAATAAAAAAAATACTATTAGTTTTATTTTAGATTGTCACCGATAGCAAGGTTTCTTCAGAGGTGCATTTAAAAATTAGAATCTTAAAATACTCAAATTTGTACTTGTGGCACTTGAAAAACTCAAGTGAGCAGTCGATTTTTTAGAAATTCATATCTCGGAAACTAAGACACTTTTTATTGATAGTTATATTGTCTAGGTATGATTTGACCTATCAGTCTTTCAAGGGATAACGTTTATTTTTAATACTACGTTGTATACTCTAATACATGTATACAGAAAAAAACCCGACATATTTCAATATATCAATGTATTTGTTCTGCAATTCTAATATGTAAATCACTAAAATAAAATAAGAAATGATTATTAGCTTTTTTGTTAGAAAGAATTAACTAATTTGTCAGTTAATCATAAATATATTTGAGATATATTAGATTTTTTGCCATAAATTCGCATTTAGTTGCTTATATGAACCTAAGCTAATTTTATTAGTTTTTTTATGTACTTAAAAACTATTTTTTTTTAATAAAAACGACAATTTGGAAAATTTAACATTTATATTTATTTAAGTCTAAATAAATATAGTGCAATATAATAAAAAAGAGAAAATAAGAATTTTATTTCACCCATCTTATTTTGAAAGCGTCGTATATCTCCCGTTAGCGGTATAACCTGATGTAGGGTGTTGCATCTGTGGACACTTCCTTCCCCGCCTGTAGCTCTATCTGTTGAGCATCTAACGTACTATCGCCCGCGTTGACGTAACTGCTTGTCGAGTGCTTAGTAGAATACGAGAAGTACTTGGCGGCCATCCACGAAGCCTGCGCGGCAAAAACCACCAACCACCACCAGGTTATTACGACTGAAAATAGTAATTTAGAATAGAGTACCATCTCTGGGAAGAAAGTGAATATTTACCTATATATACGATAGAGCCTGTGATAAAACCGGCTTCATATCGTTTGGTAGCGTGTACTGCATGAAAAACTAAAGCCCCTATCTTGGAGAGGTATCCAAAAGCTTCGCAGAGTAACCAAGGTATTGTTAACCAGCTATTTCTCTGGAAATTAAATCGAGGATTTTATTAAATATACCCCAGTGACCAACTGTATTTATTTCATATTTTATAAATATTTAAAAAATATTAAATCTTTCTTGAATATTAGTTATATTAATATAATATGCATAAAATATATATATAGAAATATATTAGGAAAACATTTAAAAAACATATATGTTATGTAGCATTAAAATATTTATATGCAAATGTTTTCTCAATATATTTTCTAAACTCTGCAAGAATATTTTGCTTTGTATTCTGTAAAATATTTATTTCATATAAAAAAAGAATTGAATTTTTGCTTTTGTACATTTGGTGCGTAGGACGAATAATATACAATGGGTAAAATATGCATACATATTAAGTAGGTATATACCTCTTTAAAATGATAGTTTAAAGGTTAAATTAGATAATATATATATCTAATATGATTTATTAGTATCTAAGTTGAGCGCTGTAACTTTTCTATTAATATATTTCGTTTGTGTATTTGTTATTTGTAATATTTGTAAGTTGGGAACGTCAACACAAACACCTCTATTCATTACGGTGCCGGTATTATATGATTTAGTATTGTTTATGCGTCTATGCATTAGGTACATAGAATGCATACGCGCACGTGCGTATCATCAACGTTTTCATTCGTTTGTCCGTTACATGTTCTAGTTTATAATAGTATACGTTAGGGCAGATTAGGGTTAACTGTGTAATTAATTGTTGGGGGTGTGTTTTAGTTTTGTGGCGACTACGAGGTAAGGCAAAACTTTGAACATGTCATGGCATTTATAAGATAATTGGAATGCTCAATATCGCTATGTACAGAAATCGTTTAATAATTATATATTGTAGGAATTTTATGCATCATATATGTATTGCATCTACCAGATAAATTGCTAGTTGATTTGCTTAAGAGATCATTCTCGTGTGGATAGCGTCATAACCTCAAATAGAGGTTAGAATACGTTTGTGTTGTTTATTGTTTGTACCGTAGAATGTTTTCGAATCTCATGAACTAAAGTAAAATATAGTTATCTAAGTATTAGAATGTAACTACCACTCCAATTATTGTAAATGCTTTCAAATGTATTAGTGGTGGATATGTGGTACGATGTTTTATTCATGTATGATCTATACAATTGGCATTGTTAGAGGCCATAAGGAACGCCATGAGAGCGCCACTACCGAAGTATGAAAAAAGCCATAGGTTGTACCTGGCCCAGCCAAGGCTAGACTTAAAAATGAGTATTTTTCATTTTTATGACTTATTCAAATAAATGATAATAAATACGTTTTTTTTTTTATTTAGAACATTCAATTAAAATAGTTGATTAATTTGATAAACCTTCAGTATGCCTTAACCAGATTTGTATTCTGTAGTGGTGAGTGTGAAAAAAACAAGTTCTTGCCTTTTAGACAACTCTATGTATGTTTCAACTTTTCGTTACTCGACGTTTATACATTTAAATAACCAGAACAATTTTAGTTCATTTGACAAATTAAATAGATTGCATAAAAAAATCTCAATTTTCATATAATAATATTTTTACAAATTTTTAGAAAATATTGCGCTTACATTAATTTAAAATATGAAATAAATATTTTAATTGAATATTTTATCTTATTTACAAAAAATAGAAAAATATATTCAAAAACTCTCACGAAATTATTTATAAAATATTTTTTTAAAAATATCTATGTAATATTTCTGTCTGTTAGGTATGTTAGCCAAACTTTAACAAAATTAAAT